>JAKSZT010054515.1:7206536-7271230 GCA_026826555.1 Tolypeutes matacus
TCTTTCTTTCTTTCTTTCTTTCTTTCTTTCTTTCTTTCTTTCTTTCTTTCTTTCTTTCTATCTATCTATCTATTTATCTTTCTATCTAATTGATCTATCTTCTGAGGAAGAGTGAGAGAGAGAGAGACAGAGAAAGAAAGAGATGGAGAGAGGAGGGCAAAAGAGGGCAAGTTAAGCCTGAGGTTATAAGCAAATATGGAGAGTATTCCAAGCCAGGGGGAAAAGTTGATATTTAATTAGAGAGAAATAAGGTTGTTACAACATGCTTTTGAGTGGATTGATAATACAGTGGGCATTATTGTTTTAGGAGTGTAGTGTGCCTTTCAAAAGTTTTGAACACAGTTGTCTGTATGAAAAATATTTTACATTAAATCCAGTCCACTTATGTGTACCTATGAAAAATACTTTAGGAAATATTACTTATTCCTGCTACATACAAGTTATTCTGATATTTTCTTTTCTATCTTCCATTTTTCTTCTATTATTATGAAAATGCTGGACTGTCCCCACTGTTTATTGCATCATATGTTTTTTGGAATTTGAAAAATAATGCTGTATTAGTATCAACCCATTAGTGGTTTGTAGGAAAGATTAACTACAAGAGAGGCTGAAGTTGGGAGGATTTATTATGGAATAATAAAGACATGAATTAGAGTGTGATGAGTTACAATGCAATGAAGAAAGTCATGAGATACACAAGAAAACATATAGACTTACAAGGATATTTATGATGAAGATAATGATTATTGTTAATGGAAATAATTGTAATTATATACTGATTTGCTTACTTGTATGTTTATGTGTATATGTGTCTCTCCACTTATGCCATATCAGAGTATAAGCTTCATTGGAGAAGAGATTTTATTCTCATTTACTGCAGTATCACCAAAACCTAGAACACTATTAGGCACATAATAAGTGCTGAAATAGTATTTGTTGAATAAATGAGACAACCAAGAAAGGTAACTGAAATATTAAATTAGCAAATGAATCTCTTTTGGACTATCAGGGTAAAAATCCCAAAGGCTTTACATTCAGCAGCCCAAAGAATTTTGTGACTTTGATTTTTGTCTTCATGTTTTTGACAAAATACAGTTCAAATATCTTTAATAGTTCAACTACTTAATTAAAAAGATTAAAGCTGAAATTGAAATTGTATATCTCAGTAAGGCTTTTTAAGTTAAACCTACAAATTTGCATACATATCCTTTTATTAAAAACATTGTATCATGTGAATTTCTTTCTATTAAATAAGTTACCAGCTTGCAACTGTGATGGAAAAATACTATGATATTTGAAAAATATAAGCTGTCAAGTAATGATATAAAGAACCTCAGAAACTCCACAAAATCAAGGGACTGTTTCAGAAAAAAAAGTAAAGTATATTTATAAATTAGCACAAACAGTACCTTAATTGTTTTACTATCCCCCAAACCTAACAAAGTGGCTGGCACATAATAAGAGAGAAATGTTTCATAAATGCCTGGCTAAGTGGCTTAACACTCAAACAGAAATTCACTTTTTAAAAAAAAAATTTTAATTTTTTAAATTTATTTTTACCGGGAGGTCCTGGGAATCGGAACCCAGGTCCCTCCATATGGGAGATGGACGACCAACCATTTGAGCCACATCCGTCCCCCTCACTTTTTACTTCATTTATTTTTTTCTTATTAAGCATATCATCTATGTTTATTGTAGAAGATTGAAAAAATACAAATAAACAAAAAGAATACAATGACTATCACTCAAAATCTACTGCTAGAGATGACCACTAAAACTTTTCTGTCTATTGTTGTATTTGTGTATTTTAGTTTTATTATTTTTAAAAAACACAGAACCATTATTGTACAGACTTTATAACCTTTTGTAGTCATGTCACCTCATTAACAATACCCGTTTCATGGGGCTATTATGGAGATCAGATGAGAAAAACACATGCAAAACACTTATCAAGAGTGCCTAGCACATAAAGAGAAATCAGCAAACGGTCACTACTATTGAAATCACAACCTGGTTTATGGTCACTTAACAATATAAAATAAGCATTTGTTATTTCATTAAGATTATTCTACGATGTTATTTTAATAGTTTCAGAAAATTACATTATATAGAAAGTTATTTTCATTCATCTCTTCTTGTTGGGTATTTAGGTAATTTCCTTTTTCACTATTAAAACCATGCATCAAAAAATATCCATATATACACACACACACACATCTTTGTTTACATGTATGTTTATTTCCTAAAAGCTTTTCAGACTTTTCCTTTTTAAATATAATATATGCACACAGTTTTAAAAGACAAATGTTAATACAAGATTTATACTACCACTATTACTACTACTAATTATTAGTATAATATTAATATTAAATTATTACTATAATTATGAAATAACAAGCTTATAAAACATTTTCACTATTCTCAATTCTTAATTCCATAGATAATGTTCAAATCCACTAATTCCATATTCTAAGAAATGTTTATTTATTTCTTCTCTTTTATTTTTATAGAAAATAATTGACTGCCTGATAGGGAAAATAAGAAATTATCTCTCTTTACCTCTTCACCTCTTCCTTAACATTTTTGAGAAACCAATATTTATTGTTTATGTTATAATGACAATGTAACTTTTGTTCACAGTTGAGTCATTTAGCATAAAATGAAGATATTTCCTTTCTTATACATCTTTAAAAATTCTTTGGAGTTTATTCTTGCCTAGTTGCATCATTTTAGCTTTCTATGGATCAATCACCAGTTCTTTCCCAAACTCTCCGACAAAATTGAAAATATCTTCTGAAGCACTCTGAAGATTTAGAATATACTCTGTTTTATTTCCTACTCAAAACTATATAGTCCAAAAGACTTCTTTGTCTTTTTTCTGTGTTGGATTGACAAATTCCTAGATATCATGTCTTACTCCTTTTTCCTTTTTATTTCCTTTTATCTTTGTGAATCCTATTGCCTTGATGATTCCCATAGACAGCAAGCTCTTTTGAGACATTGCATGTCTGAAATTTCTTTCTTTACTATCACGCTTGATCGATATTGTAGCTGGTAATATAATCCAAAATTAAAAATAAATTTTTTCTGAGAATTAGGATATTGTTAGTCCTCTAGCGCCTACTGAAGCTGCTGTGAATTCCTCATTTTGAGCCTAGAACATAAATATGTAACTTCACTTTAACTTAGAAAGCTTTTAAATCTCCTCTTTACCTCTGTTGGTCTGAAATTTATTAAAATGTCACTGGGTCCTTTCTTTTTTCTTTCATTCCTTATTCTAGATGTTCTCGGAGCCTTTTCAATCCAGAAATTAATAGCTTTCAATGCTGGTAATTTCTTTTTAATAATAATTTATTTGAGACTCTATTGCCCTCTGTTATCTGTTCTGTCTCTAGAACTCCTGTTATTAGTTATTGAGTCAAACAGTCTGAGCTATTTTCTTGTATTTTCTATAGTATTTATATTCTACTTCCTGAGAAACTTCCCAATTTTAATTTCTAAATACTTTAATGATTTTATTAATGCTATCATTTTCTTTTTATTTCCAAGACCACTTTCTTTTTCTTTGATTTTCATTTTTATGTATAAAGCACTATCTATTTTTTTTTCAAGACTGATATCTTCTTATCTGATTAAAACTATAGTTTGGTTTTTTGTTATTGGTTTTTTTGTTGTCAGATTATTCTTCTGAACTCTGCATTGTATATTTACTCTGAAGATTTTTTCCTATATATTTATTTGCATCTTCTTTTCCTAATATAGGATTTCCTGGAATGACTGATGGGTATTGGATATTATTTTATTATTAAAAGTAAGACATTAAAAGTAGATTGGAAATACTATGTGTGTGTATGAGGTTAGGGGAGCTATCAATTGCTGGGCTTCTTTGTGGTATGATTAGGTGGAGAATGCAGGCATTTAATTGGGGTGGCATTTAGTCTGGGTGACAAGACTCCCTGAAAAAAAAATGCTTCAATGATCTGTTTTAGGGAGAACAACCTTGCTTGTTACTTGAGAACAAAGTTGAAAGAAGGGAGCTGGCCATCAATTTTGTGTTTTTTTGTTTTTGTTTGTCTTTATTTTTTTTGGCATCACCTTTTGGTATTAGTTAGCTCATTTGTCAGCTGTAAGGTCTCTCTATAGCCTTCAACTGCACCTGGTATCTCCTAGTAGAGAGATTTTATGTTTTAATCTTGCTACACTAAATTTCCCACTTTCTGTTAGGATTAAAGAGAACTAACCACCTGGATTTGAAAATGAGAGGGCATCTTGAATTCTAACTTGCAAAGATTTGAACCAGGCATCCAATTTGTAGCCCATCCTGTTCCCTCCTTCCAGGATAACTGTCACCCAAAATTCTTGAGATTTTATGCAGAATTTTGACAGAAATTGGGGTATTTCCCCTCACCCTACCCCTCTACAGGCTTCTGCTACCTTCAGTCACCTAGGTCTGCTCCCACTTGTCTATCTACTTTTCATTTTCTAAAGCACTGACTGCCCTTCCAGCCTATTCCAGCTCCCTCTACACTGTCTCTCAAACAGACATTTCCCCTAATATAATCCTTACATATTGAATTCCATCATGACAAAAACTAACACTTTGTGTATGAGGAATCATTCATTTCTGTAAGAGCTTTATAGAAATATAACTAAGAATCCACACAATTCACCCATTTAAAGTGTGTGATTCAGTGGTATTGAACATATTCACAGTTGTGCAACTGTCACCACAAATCAGTTTTAAATCATTTTTACCACCCCAAAAAGAAACCTCATACCTTTTAGCTATATTCTTCCAAATACCTCATCCACTCCAGCCTGTGCAATCATTAATCTCTTTTTGTCTCTATAGATTTGCCTGTTCTGTACATTTCATATAAATGGAATCATATAATATGTGATTGGCTTCTTTCACTTAATGTATTTAAGATTCATCCACACAATAGCATGTATCAGTAGTTTATTCTTTTTATGCCTGAAAAATATTCTGTTGCATGGATACACCACATTTTATCTAACCATTCATCCATTGATGGACATTTGAATTGGCTCGACCTTCTGGCTATTATGAATAGTGCTGCTATGAACATTGTGTACAAATTTTAAGTAGATGTATATTTCATTTCTCTTATGTATAATTCTATGTTTACATTTTGAGGAACTGCCAGACTTTTCTGAAGTGGCTGCACAATTTTACATTCCTACCAGTAGTGTAAAAGGGTTTTGATACTTCCACAGCTTTGACAAAAATTGTGATTATCTTTTAAAATATAGCCATCCTAGTGGGTATGAAGTGATGTCTAATTGTGGTTTTGATTTGCATTTCCCTGATATCTAATGATGTTGAGAATGTTCATGCACTTATTAGCCATTTGTATATCGTCTTTGGAGAAATGTCTATTCAGATCTTTTGACAGTTTTTAAAATAGGTTATGAGTCTTTTTATTATTGAGTTTTATGGGTCCTGTGTATATTCTAGATCGAAGCAGCTTATTTAATGTATGATTTGAAAAGATGTCCTTCCATTCATTGGGACATCTTTTCTCTTCATAGTGTCCTTTGAAGCAGAAAGTTTTTAATTTTAATTAAATCCAATTTATATGTTTTTTTTTTTTCTTTTGTTGCTTGTCCTTTCGATGTCATATCTAAGAAATCATGGTCAAATAAAATGCCATGGATATTTAATCCTATATTTCATTCTAAGATTTTTTTTTAGATCTCTGACCCATTTTGAGTTAAAAGAGAAGTAGTTTTACTTATTTTCTGGTACAGATGATTTTTATATCATTTTCTTGCCCTGATTTCTTTGATTAGAACCTCAATACAATGTTGAATAGAAGTGATAAGAGCAAATATCCTTGACTCATCCCTAATCTTATGTGGTTTCAGGGAAAAAGTGGCTTAACAAAATGAGTTAGGAAGTGTTCTGTCATCTATTTTTTGGGAGAGTCTGAAGAAATGACATTAATTTGTCTTTAGTGTTTGGCAGAATTCACCAGTGAATCCATCTGTGCCTGGGGTTTTCTATCTGGGTAGTTTTTGTTATTGCTAATTCAATCCTTTTACTTCTTCTAAGTATATTCTGATTTTCTATTACTTCAATTTTTTTAAAATGGGAATTTATTTACTTTTGGTTTTGAGGCTAAAACAAAATCCAAATCAAGGCATCATAAAGGTGATGCTTTCTCCCTGAAGACTGTGGCATTCTTGGCAATCGTTGGTCCTTAGCTTGTCACATGACAACACACATGGCAGCCTTTCCTGGCCTCTCTGCTCTCTTTAGGTTCCGTTGAATTTCAGCTTCTGGCTTCTCCCTGTGGCTTTCTCTTCCCTATTACTTCTTAAGTCAGTTTCAGTAGTATGTGTCATTTTAGAAATTTTTTCATTTCATCTAGGTTGTCTAATTTATTAGCATATTAATTGCTCAGAGTATTCCTATTAATCCTTCATATTTCTGTAGGTTTTATAATAAATACCCCCTTTTTCATCTCTTATTTTAATCATTGAATACTTTTTTTCTTTTGGTCAATTCTAGCTAAAGGTTTGTCAATATTGCTGATCTTTTTAAAGAAACAACTTTTGGTTTCTTTGAGTTCTCTATTATTTTTTTATATTTCCTATTTCATTAATTTTCACTATAACTTTTCTTATTTCCTGCCTTATACTTGCTTTAGATTTAATGTTTTCTTCTTCTCTGGTGTCTTAAGGCAAAAGATTAGGTTATAGATTTGAAATCTTTTTTCATTCTTAATATAAGTATTGTATAACTAGAAATTTCCCTTTAAGTAGTGTTTTAGCCATATTCCTTAAGTTTTGGTATGTTGTATTTTCATCCTCATTCATCTCGACATAGTTTCTAATTATCCTTATCAATTATCATTGTCTTACTCATTATTTTTTGCTGTTGTCTGCTTGTTGTTTTTGCTCAATGTCTTCTTATTGTCTGCTCATTGTTTGTCTTCTTTAGGAGGCACCAGCAACTGAACCCAGGCCCTCCTGAGCCACATCCACTCTTCTTTAGTAATTCTTTTTAATCCATTCACATTTATCATTATTATTGAAATAATTGGATTTATGATTGTCTTTTTCCTTTTAGAATTCTATATGCCTCATGTCTGTTTTGTTTCTCTAGTCTTCCTTTACTGCATTTTTATGCATTAAATGAATATTTTCAAATGTACATTTTAATTCCTTTAATGATTTTGCCATATTTTTAAAAAATATATTTCCTTAGTATTTGCTGTGGGGTTTTACCATTTTCATTTTAACCTATCAGAGCCTGCTTCAATTTTATACTAAAAATTTCAGTGTGGTATAGAAACATTACTCTGTTATAGCTATTTCTTTTTCTCAATTTTTGTGGTATTATACCTATTAGATTTGTAAATGTTATAGATCCAATAATAAATTGTTATAATTATTACTTTACATAACTTTATGTCTTTTGAAGAAACTGGGAATAAAGTTGTTTTAGATAATTGCTTTTTAAATCAGTTAAGAGAAAAAAGAAAAAGAAATATTCATTTGTGCTGTTTTTTATATTTACATAATTATTTTACTGATGCTCTTTGTGTAGATTCTATTTACTGTATGGCAACATTTGTTTTCAGTCTGAAGAAATTCCTTTAATATTTTTTGAAAGACAAGTCTTTAGCAATAAATTCTCTAAGCTTTTGCCTCTCTTAGAATGTGTTTATTATGGCCTTATTTCTCAAAGATAGTTTTATTGAATATAGGATTCTTGGTAGACAGTTGCTTTGTTTTGTTTACTTTGAGTATTTTGATTATATTATCTAACTTCCTTGTGACTTCCATTGTTTCTGATGACATATCTGCTGATAATCTTATTTATGTCTCCTTATGGGTAAATAGTCATTTTTCTCTTGTGGCTCTCAAGGTTTTCTCTTTGTCTTTGGATTCTGTATTGTTATTCTTTGTGATTATCCAACTTGGAGTCTGTTGAAATTTTGGGTGTATAGATTAATGTTTTTCATCATATTTCAGAAATTTGCACCAATTATTTTCTCAAATAATTATTCTGTTCCTTTCTCTCTCTCAACATCTGGCACTTTTGTTATGCATATTTTGATGGATTTACAGATGTCCACAATTCTTTGCTTTTTGATTCTTTTTTTCCTCATTATTTTAAACCTCTCTTCTTTGGATTAAATAGTCACTATAAATCTATCTTCAAGTTCACTTATATTTTTCCTGCTATTATAATTTTAAACTCCAGGATTTTCATTCAATTATTTTCAATTATTTTTATCTTATTATTGATATCTTTTACTTGATGAAACATTGTCTTCATATCTTTCTTTAATACTTGAAACCTTGTTTCTAGTTTTTGAACATATTTATAATGACTAGTTTAAAGTTTTGCCTATTAAATCCTATGTTTGGTCACTGTTACAGGGATTTCTTTTGCCTGGAGTTATTTTCTGTGCTTGAATCACATTTCCCTGTTTCTCTGTCTCAAATTTTTTTGTTTGTTTGTTTAAAATTGGACATTTTAAATATTATAATAACTGTGGGTTCTGCACACTCAGCTTCTTATTGGTATTTGCTTGTTTATGTGTTTAGTGACTGACTGTATTAATTTAATTAAATCTATTCCCATGGATCATAAAGCCTCTGATGAGCAGGGTTCTCTTTTGACTATCATTTTCCCTGACAACACCCAACTGATAAGCCCCATTAATTGCTGGCTGAGTGTTTACTTGTGTTCAAAAATGCCCTCAGTCTTAAATTGCACCACAGACTGATTCAATTAAAATTGAGCTCCTTTTCATTATTTATTTATTTATTTTTTGAAGTTGAAATAAAGTCTGAAAAAAATTTGAGTTCCTTTGTAGAGATAGTTTGTGAGTTTTTTCTGACCTTAAGAGGTCTCATTTTAGTTATCTCTTTCCAGTTCTCTCTGTAAACTACCTGGATTATGGTTTAGCATATATTTCTAATAAAGCAGCCAGTCTCTTCTCAATTGTTTTCTGTGATAATGTTCATTGTTATCCCTTAGTCTTGAATTTCTCCACACTCTGTTGGAAAAAAAGTCAGCTAATTTGGGACAAGCTTTGTATTTCTCTGTTTTATGCTCTGCCTTTCCCTCTGGACAAAATTTCTGAGCTCTGGCACTGGGTAAGGGTGATTGGGTCCCTAGTATTCTTAGTATACCAGGCAAAAGGTAAAGCCAAACCCCAAGTGGGTGCTTGGTGGAAGAAATGAGTTCCTGATCTCTTTGCTGCACTTACCCAGAATAGCTTCTGTAGTAGGTAGCCGGGAAGATGTGATGAAAAATGTTGGTGTCCCTCTTGTAAAAGATGCCATAGTCCTCAACTGGGAGCTGGGGTAGGGGGAATGTAGCTCTGTATTCTTGCCTGCACTTTCTGGAGTGAAGTCCTTGTCACACTGGGATGGGGGGAAGGGAGGGAGAGCAGGTCATGGTTCAAATATCAAAGACTCAGTTCTTACCGAGATTTTGTGGGTTGTTTTGAAGAGATGTTTTTATATTTGCTGCATGCTCTTAGGATCATTTACAGAGACTTTTTTTCTCTCTCAAGTTTCACTGGGAAATCTGTAAGTTCAAGGGGAAGATATCATCATGTAACAGGAAAGCCAAGGAACTCAAGGATTGCTGACCAGCTAGAATACTATAAACCCCAGGAATAAGAAAACTTTATAGCTTCTAAAACTGTGAACCAATAAATTCCCATTGTTAAGCCAACCCATTGGGTGGTGTTTGTCTTAGTGGGTTGGAATATTAAGACAAATTCTACTGTAAATATCTTTGTTATTAATATTATGATTTCCCAAAGACAGAACCTCTAGGTGAATTTCTCTTTTCCAATGAACACACAATGCAAGCTTCTGTTATCAAGTATAATCATTCATATGGCAGTACATGTGAGGTAACCAATATTTTGACCAATTCTCTCTCTCCTGACAAGAGATCCCTTAAGGATCTGGAAAAAGGCATGAAATGCTGCCTCCAGACATGCCAATGGGAATGTGAACCCCATGTGGGATGAGGATTGATGCCATTTATTTTCATAATGGCTTCAGTACCTCATGCATTGCCTTGGGCATATACACACACTAAATGCCTTTAACACAAATAGAATACTTGGGAGATTGCACAATTAGCATAATTTTCAGAGCAGGAGAGTAAATAAAATCATTATATACTATGTTGTTTCAGCCTAGTGTTGCATTTTTGGAACGTTGTAACCACCTTCATAAGGAAAGCATATTCTGCCTGCAGGTCTAAAATTATAATGGGACTTTGGAGCTATTAAGAATTGAAATCCAGTGAAATGAACTGAAAGTGAAACTTATAATGTTTCCACTTCAGGTATTGCTTAATTTAGGTTATTTTTCCCAAATGGTATAGCAACTGCTTCAAAGAACTTCCAAATATTTTCTCCTGAGAGTTAGAAGTTCTTACACTTAGAAGAAAAATAAAACTGACTCAAATGTTATCTTGAAGGGAAACCACACATAAATAAGTGCTTGTGGTAGGTTGAACTATGTAATCCAACAAACACATATTCTTAATCTTAATCCAAGTCTCTGCAGGCGTGAGCCCATTGTAATAGGATCTCTTAAAGATGTCATTTTTAGTTAAAGTATGGCCCAACTAAATGGGGTGGAACTTAATCTGGATGACTGTAGGCCCTATGAAGAGAAAGCCACAGGGTAGAGCCAGAAGCCAGAAGTCTACAGAAACCTGAAGAGCAAACAGACAAGGTGAGGACATGGCCATGTGACAGGAGTCAGAGATATAAGCTGAGAAACCTTAAAGATTGTTGGCATTAGAATGCACAGACTCTGTGAGAAATCTTGATTTTGAATATCTTTGAACCTCAAAACCATGACAATGAATTATTGTTGTGTAAACCAAACTAGTTTATGGTATTTGTGATAGCAGTTCTGGCAAACTAAGACAGAAACCCCAAAGAAATGGACCCAAATCCTGAAATAACCTAAACAGCATTTATTTGTTTTTAATTCATTTATTCATGTATTCATTTCATTCATGAAGAAATAATATTATTTAACCTCTAACACCTTCAAGTATGATATTTGAATCATGAGAATCCATGTACTTTTCTAAAGTATTTATTTACTATTATGTATCATGAACTGTTCTTGTCTCTGGGTTAAATGATCTCATAGATCTTACATTCTAATAACAAAACAGATAAAAACAAAATAGTTTCAGATAGTAATAATGTCTGTAAAAACTAAAACATGATGATGTAATAGATATGTGGATAGCTAAGGTAAAATGTATGGTCAAAAAAAAAATCTCTCTGAGGAGTTGAAATTTGAACTGAGATTTGAAGGAGAAGAAGATCTTTATGGTCTAAAAATGTAAAGAAGACAGGACATTTGAAGAGCATGTCTTTTTAGGGAAGGAGGGAGGATAAATGGGTAGAGGATGTTAGAGTGGCAAAGAAAGAAAGTTGAGGAAAAAAATTAAAAAGGAGTATAGAATAGGATGGAATGGGTTATAATCAAAAAGAATAAATGAAAATAAAGAGTTTAAAGAGAATTTGTAGGAGAAAGAAAGTGAAGTTTAAATAGCAGGGCTCCTGAGGGCTCTGGAGACATCCAAACATTATAGTCAGGGCAGATGGCTCAGGAGTTTGGTGCTTTGCCGGTCGGTCCTAATTTGGAATTCATGCTCCCCAGTGTGACAGAGCTGGACTCAGTTGTGATTTCCCTACACATGGCTTTTCTGACCCTTCTATTCGAACCTACAATTAGTACTAGAGTTAATAGGTGTACGTCCAAGAGACTTAAATCGTTGGGCTGTACCACCCAACGATGGTACCACCTGGGCCCTGAATCTCAATGGAGTTGCAACACCTACTCTCAAGTCCATTGGACCCATGCAGGGCAACTAACAAGGAGATGATGATGGACGACCATTCCAAGGGACCAAGAGAGTCTACAGCAGCAAGCAAAAAGAGTCCCATTCGTCGGCCTTATGGGGTTGAAGCCCCCTCTCAGTTAGAGGTGGACATCACCATCCCAGAATCCTCAGCATTGGGGAATAAACTATGGGCTAGGGTAGACTTATTGGTATTCTACTACAGACTTACTGTCCTGAGGCAGGGAGAGGGAAATCAGGTGTAATATGGGGACATTTTCAGGACTTCGGAATTATACTGAATGACATTGCAACAACAGATACAGGCCATTATATATCTTGCCATAACCTACAAAATTGTGCAGGAGAGAGTGCAAACTACAACGTAAACTATAATCCATGCTTAGTGGCAATACTCCAAAATGTGTTCATCAATTGTAACGAATGTACCACACTAATGAAGGATGTTGTTAATGTAGGAGGTGTAGGGAGCAGGGCATGTGGGAATCTCCTCTTTTTTTTATGTAACATTTTGTAATCTAAGTATCTTTTTAAAAACATAAAAAATACACTTAAAAAAAGAGTAAGTGACAGTATATTGTTACCAGGATGAAACACCCTCTGTAAAATGATCAGGATCAAAACTCATGGGCAGTGGTTACAACAGGAACTTTTGTAAGCTGTGTGACCACAGGCAAGTTACTTAGCTAAGCCTGAATTTGTTCATCTAAGAAATGGAATGATAATAATATCTATACTGTATGGTTGTCAGGAGGTTTAAAGAGATAATGCAAATAAATTGTGTAACATTTTCCCTGCCTTTAGTAAAGGTATAGTCAATGCTATCTATCACTATTATTAAAATGAAATAGATAAAAATTAAGTAAGAGAAAGTAGATATTTCTGCTCCTCATTTCTATCTAAATGATCACATGATATAGAGGCCTATGTAATTTAATCCTGCTTTGAAGTGGATTTAATTAATTAATACATTCATTCATTCATTGTTTTTGCTTTTTACTTTGTTAAATCCAATTACTCTTGCAATTCTCTCTTCTATAACCACTTTGCAGCAATTTCATGTGTAAGGCCCTATGTGGATTTATCTTAATTTGATTTGATTGCACTTGGAAAGCTGCAAAATGCTGCACAATTCCACAATCAGTTTTATCTTTCCTGTGGGCATTGAAGAACATGACAGTTCTTTCAGCTTCACAGCACAGCTATTTTTCCCCGTCTGCTTCCCAAGTCATTCAGCTACAGGAATTGCAATCCCTGCCTGTTTTGAACTGCAAATCCTTTCTAATTTCTTACTGTCTTTGTGCTCAGGAGAAGATGTAACACTGGTATACCTCCTATTAGAATGAAGCCTCTGGAAAATGACTTACTCAGAGAAGAAATGCAGAACCCAAGAAACATTGATTTCTAGTACATGGATCCTGAGTATAATGAAATTTTGACAATACCAGTCTGTGACCTTTTCTCTGATTAGTGAATTTATGCAGTTTAACCCCTGGTCTGTGATCACTTTATGTAGGCTTTTTCTTCCTACAGTAAAATTTTCTGAAAATTTCAGAACCTTATTTGAGCATAATTGGATTTTGACCATGCTTTTTCTATATGAGAAAAAAAGTATAATTGTCAATTGTACATTCTTAAAAAACTATTTCATACAGTATTTCCTATTTTCTTCTTCTGACATGGCTAATACATTTCAGAAGTTTCCAGAGAGCCATCATATTCTTCCCTTATTTTCCCATCATTGTTATTAAATAATGCTTTCTTTCCCCTTCTGAGTGAATGCACTGATAGCATTTTCATTTACAATGAATTATTTTCTGTTATTAAACCCAAAAAAATAGAACTCCATCTGTTTGCATTTAACTTTAATATTTTATAATCTTTTAAAACTAATCAATTATATATAAGCACGGCTCTTCAAGTACGTGTGCATGCACTGGTACCTTATTTACTCATTAAAACTGAAAATTTAAGATGATAATATTTCTTCACTGACATGTATGCTTTATCCTATAACAAATTAGAATTCTGTAGAAATGATGCCACTTTTAACATTTTGTGAGTCCATTTAGAAAAATGCAAAGTTATGACTAATTATATTTGACATTTTGAAAAATAATAAGTCTTCCAAGACAGTGCATCTTAAAATGCTGCAGTTTCATATCTCTATGAATTTTAATAATATTTCATTGCAGTTTGCATTTTAAATAATAATTTTTTAAGGTAAAAAGATCATGGTTAAGCAATGAAATTTTATATTAAAAAAACAAATCTTCATATGTAAAAATGCATAACTTTTATTTCACATACATTTTAAGATGGAGAGCTATGTACTAAAACGGTAAGATCATGTTCAAAACTTTAATAAACTAATAATTACATATTGCAAAATGTTAGATATTGGAATAAAATGTCTAATCACTTAAATAGTTACAAAGAAAGTCTTAGAGTATAAATCCCGCACAATTTATAACTTCTTGTTTTTATTAGGTTTACCACAGATGTTCCATAACTTGAGAATATATTTGAAAAGATTATATTTAGAATCCTCTTGTTATCATTTGGTGTCAAGCTTAGTCATTTCCCAAAGTTAAAATTACATCAACAATTCCTACTTTTCAGATTTCCAGGACCAACTCCCAAAAAAATGACATTAAAAAATAAAGGCAGAAAGGACTGAAATTAGCCTCTATTTCTAGTACAGAGAAGGCTGATGGTAGAAGACTTAGGCAGTTTCCAGGTAAATGAAGAGCAGGCTGATAAAATGACAATTTAAAAATCCCAACATTTTATGCCACTAATGCCACAATGTCTTTAATGAAAAGATGTAATAAATAAGTTCCATTTCCTTCTTCACTATACTCATATCATCCTGTGTAAAAGTACAGTCTCCATAGTTGCTTCTTGATATTCCAAACAACCAATACACTACAGCACATTCCAAAGCATCTTGTGAATATATAATCAATAATGTAATTCAAGTGAACTATAAAGATTCCTTATGCTTACCATAGACATGAAAATTAAGGCAGAGCATTAAAATATGAGTTAATAATAAAAGCCAGTGGCCTCACAAATATTCAAGGTTTGCCAGTGTTCTGAAAGTGCAGGGTAATCTTCCTGAATGGTGTATGAAATCCCATTGGCACCATCATGTCATGAGTTTTTGCTCTTATTGAGAATGGATAGGGTTAATAGACTGGGTCTATGCTTAGGCAGTATGCAAGGGTCTTTGTGCCCTTTGCAAGAAATCTTTTTTCTTTTAGCAGTGTGAAAAACATATTATATAACTCTTAGGTACCTTGGTTGAAAGTCCCTAATTGGTTTACATTGTGCCTAAATATTCTATGCCATGTGGCTATCTTTGAGAATTATTAATAATTCATCATTAACTAATATTATTATTAGATTAATTTACTAAATTAAGAAGGATCTTATTCTCTAATGTTCCAAATAAGGTAGAAGAAAGTTGTGACTGGATGTCAGAGATGCCCTTGGATGGAAAAGTGCATGTGGAACTTAGAATTTATCTATAGAAGCTGTGCTGCAGAGCATGTCTGATGCCCTCCACCATTTTCATCTGCTGCCAAGTGTGATCATTGCATAGCAGCACAAGGGTCAGATTGGCAAAATATTTGAAAACTCCCAACTTCAGATTGTAGGACAAAAAAAAAAAAAACTGTAGGTAAAACTGGCATGACTAATGAAATAAAGGATGAATGAAATGCTTGTTGTGATCTGTTTCATAGAGGATGAAAAAAGTTTTTGCCAGGGTGTGCGTGTGTGTGAGGGTGGGTGGGTCTCCCGGCTTTTGGCAGACTCTAAGACAAGTAACCACACAACAAAGAGGGAAAATCAAAAACCATCTTTCATTTCTTCCAACACCAGGAATGAGTACAGGCAAAGATTTCTCCAGTCAGCAGTGAAAATTTGCTCCAATCTGATTGTGAATTATTATTTATGAGAGCAAAGTTGGAAGAGTAGAAAAAAAGTAAAACAACATGAAAACAAAACAAAGCTTAGTTACAGAGCAACCTGCTTGTTCATCCCTGAGAAATTTATTTTCTATTCAGTTTTGTCATTTCTCTTGCCAAGGATCTCCAGCTTAGGAAATTGTAATTTGTTTAGTGCTTTGGGGTTTATAAATTGCTCCAATGAACATTATCTCAGAGAATGTCCCTCAAAAAATAAATTTTGTGAAGCCTGTAAATGATACCACAGTATTAATTAGACCCTTTATTTCCTGAAAATTGAAAATTTTGCCAGCTACTCAGGCAATCTCAAAGGAATATAAATATATCCCAAATCAACATCAAATACTTGCATTCCAATCCCTAAACAGAGAATTCATTTTTAAAATGCATGCAAACCAATTCTTATTATACATAGTTGAATTGAAGGAAGTAAAGATGGAGACAGATTGATTGACTCCCATTTTTTCCAATGTAGTAAAGTCATAGAAGCAGAACTTAAGTTTTCTCCTCAGTTTCTTCATATATAAAATATCCAGCTGGTTAGAATTTTCAAGGTTTTTGTTGTGTAAGACATTTTTTTTTTTAAAAGAAAGGTTTTTGTTTAACCTTGTTTTGTTTAAATATGGTATTGATTATAGATTTTTAAAAATGTTTTTAGCAGCTTAATTGATTACTGTCCTAAACAGGAAATAACGCTGTCCATCAACAGGTGAAAGGCTAAACAAATTGTGATACATCCAAACAATTGTGTAGCAATTAAAAGGAACAAACTACCAATACACACAACATGCATGAATTTCAAATGCACTATGCTAAGTGAAGGGGAGGGATTGGAAGGAGCAAAGGTATTAGAATTTTTTGTGTGTCATTTGAGAGGGAAGTGAAGATAATGGAAAAATTAGTCTGGTTAAGTATGAATATTAAGTTTTAAGAGTAACTACTAAATTAGTGGAGTTGGTACATAACCTCTAAATTAATAGAAATAAATGAAATGAGGAAAATATAGTGTGAAAGAGGGGAAAGGAAATTTGGCATTATCTCAATAAAGGAAAGTATTTGATAAGGTTTAATACTTATTTGTGACTAAAAGTCTTAGCAAACAAGGAATGAAAGAGGGAGTGAAATTTGAATGAAGTATCAGCCACTAGGATTGTACTCATTTTAATTTTATGCTCTCTATAAATACAAGCACAATAGTTATGCAATATTAGGGGAAGCTGGGCAAAAGTTACACAGGTATCCTCTGTACCATTTTGCAAATTGCATTAATGTAATTTATTTCAAAATATAAAGATTTTATTAAAGGAATAAAAGGCAACTTTAATTGATAAAGACTCTATTCCAAACATCTGCTGTAAATATTTTATTTAATGGAAAATTATATGTGCATTCCATTCTCTGTAATATGTAAAAGAAGACAAGCAATGACCATCATCAGTGAACTTTTTCACACCATAATAAAAGAGAAAAAAAATAACAGGAGTAAGAACTGCAAAGGGAGATAGAAAGTTGCCAGTATTTGGAGAAAGTATTATCAGTATCTGGAAAAAACCAAAGAATCAAATGACAAAATGATATAGAATAGCTAAGTTCCCAGGTATGGAATTAACTTACAAAAAATCATTAGCATATTTCTCCACCACCAATAACTAAGCAGAAATGTAATCAAACATTAGATGACATTCACATCAGTAAAAATTACTATAAAGTATTTTGGAATTAACCAAGAATAATTAAGCCCTTTTTTAAAGAAAGGTTGACAATTCGTACCAAGAACCAGAAAAATCACATGAACCAAGAAAAGACAATAAACAGAGGCCAAAATCGAGACAAATCTCATGATGGAATTATCTGACAAAGATTTTAAAGCAGCCATCATACAAATGTTTCAGTAAGCAATTAGAATTCTCCTGAAACAGAGAGAAATTGAAGGAAAATCTAATCTAGTTGTCAACTGATAAGTCATTAAAAGTGATTTTTGATGATAGATAATTATATGATTTTTGGCACAATACTTGATTGCAGTTCAAATAACTTTTAGATTTCCATAACAAAATTCCTCCCTTTCCCATCTATTTGTTTATATGAACAAATTTTTCTCAAAGCTTGCACATATAAACAGTAAAAGCAGAATTAGAATTGATACCAAACCATTTCTCATTCGTGCATAAAGGTGTGTATATACTAAAATAATTAAAATAATTAGGAGAAAACAGAATCTCTAACATATTCTTTTAGGAGAATCAATTCTAGAATTATTATATTTGATAATTTATCAAACTTTGTAATATATGGAATATATAAAGTATACTAATATTTATTGTAATGAAAACTCAATCCAAAATAACATTTATCACACAGACAAATAAATAACTTCAATATGATAGAGTAAAAAAATGAACCTCATACTTGGGAAGCAGGCCCTCAAACCACTGAGCTATACCTGCTCCCTGGAAACATTATAAAAAGTGAGCTGAAATAATTTTATTTCAAAATTTCAATGTTTAGAATAGTCTATCAATAACATTATTTGCAACTTTTAAAATAGCTTTAAGGGACATTCTAGGAAATCTAGTATTAAAAATATGAGTTGATAGCTTCTCAAACAAATTTAGGGAGGTGTAAGAATTGTTTAATAACCACTCCATGAGTAAAAATAGATGTTTTGCAACTTCTTTCCATAGTAAACATGGGCTTAAAAACGGAATAATTTGTGTAACTCTGCTTCATGGAAGAAAGAGAGGAACCAGGGAGGTAGAAACGAGGAAGAAAAAGAAGACTAGAGGGTGATGTGGATTGAATTTTGTACTCCAGCTTGGACATTTTCTTGGTCTTAGTCCACATTCTGGTAGGGTGGACCCATTGCAAATAAGAACACTTCAAGATGTTACTTCAGTTAGGATGTGGCTCACTAAATCAGACAGAGAAAGAAGCCACAGGGAGCAGCCAGACTGGAAATCAATGGAACATGGAAGAGAAAAGAGATGACATGGCCTTGTGATAGAAAAGCCTAGAAGCCCCCCAAATTGCCAGCCAGCTAGAAGATAACAATGCTGGAGGAAATAATCCTTCTAGCTTCTGAAACCATGAGCCAATCAATTTCTGTTGTTAAGCCAACCCATTGAATGGCATTGGTTTTAGCAGCGGGGACACTAAAATGGAGAAAGAAAATATTTGCCTACCATTTATGTTGTGCATATTTGGCAGCACTATTCTAAAATGCCATATATATTAGTCTGCCAGAGGAGTGCCAATGCAAAGTATCAGAAATCTGTGGCTTTTATAAAGGATATTTTTTGGGGGTAAAAACTTACAGTTACAACACCCTAAAGAGTCCAACTCAAGGTTGCTTTCTTACCTAAGTCTGTTGCCACATGTTGAAGCAAGATGTTTGCTGATCTCTGCAAGATTCAGCCTTCTCCTCTGGGCTTCCTCTCTCTCAGCTGGAGACTGGCATAGGGCTTGTATGTCAGGGCTTCCTCTCTCTTCTGGCATAGGGCTCGTTATTTTCTGGGCCTTCTCAGCTGTTCTGGTCTCTTCCCAAGGTCAGCTGCAAACTATCAGGTGAATGGCTCCTCTCTCCCTGGAACCACAGACTCAAAAATGACAGAGCTCTCTCTCTTCCTGGATGTCTTTCTCAAGTGAGTTTCCATTCTATATCAGGCCTATCAAGGGGGTGGGGACTCAACCCTAGTCATGCCCTACTGATGTGGTCGAATCAAAGAAAGCCCTCAAAGCAATCTTAGCAAGTAATACAACCAAGGGCTCCTCAACTGAATCCAATATAATCTAAGGGTAGCGCACCCAGAGGAGTAGATCAGTTTACAAACATTATCTTTCTCTTGTTGGAATTCACAAACAAAATCTCAAACTGTCACACCATATAATCCTCAATATTAGCTTATAAGATAGGTACTGTGATAATATTCATTTTGTAAAATTTATCATAAGTAAACAGTGGCAAGGAGAATTAATTTACATGGTTATTAAATCATCTGTGGTTTCAACCTAGGCAGTTTGATTCTAAAACCTGTATTCTTAATCACTGTTGTATGGGATTCAGAAATGAACAAGAACGGGAAGCGGCTGTGGCTCAATCAGTAGGGCTCCCGTTTACCATATGGGAGGCCCTGGGTTCGGTTCCCGGGGCCTCCTGGTGAAGGCAAGCCCGCCCGCACGGCGTGGTTAGCTGACCCAGCGAGCACAAGCAGCAAGGGGGGGATAAATTAATAAATAAATAAAATCTAAAAAAAAAAAAAAAAAAGAGATTACATACTAGTGGAGGAAATACATAATAAATACATGAATATAGTATATAATTTTAGGTAATAATGAGTGAAAAAAATAAAAATAAAGTAGGGTAAAATGTTAGTGAGTGACTGGGAGGAAGTGTGATTTTAGATGAAGGGTTTAAAAAAAACCCTTTTAGATTTTTGCATCCAGGCTAAAATATGTGATAAAGACTGTGGCAATCTGGAGAGAACATTGTAATTTTGAATGTTCACAGCTATTTCAAAAGTTTTAAAACAATGTGCAGTGAAAAGAAATTTCATCACTGTTCTTCCCTTTTTGACTTTTGCCTCAGGAACCTCATCTGCCTCCCCAAGTCCTTTATTGAGCTACAGATTTTGCACCAATACTTTGGTATCACTAATATTTGGTGAACTGAATAGTCTTCATCATGTTCTGTCTACATATCAGCAATATTGTAACATGTTTTAATATACCTCCTTTAATAGAAAAAAACAAAACAAAAAGGAGCAGTCTTTTGTTGATAAGGTAATTTACAAAACTCAATTTTAAATTCAGATTTCTTTTTTCTGCATTATTGTTTTAATCATTCAATAAATAAATTCTGTGAAAATGAACAGTATAAAATATCTGGAAGATAACATAAGTGTATTATGAAACATTTTATGTTGTTCATTATGTTTAGATGTTTTGTTTTTCTGGAGTCTATTTAATATTAAACTATTTTTAAAAGACTAATTTAGAAGTTTTGTATGTAAAATAGCCTTTTGAACTTCTGAGTAAGGAATATATTCATTCATAAATTTATTTTAAAAGATCAGGAAAAAATCATGTCAAAAATGATTTTGGCCATAATGTCAATTTTTGTGAGCACAATATACTGTTAAAAGAATGATTACATACAATTAATTCTTCTCGGTTTTCATTGAGATATAAATGATAACACAACTAATCTATAATTGACTTTTGTCCATCCATGCTTCAATATAAAGGGTTGAACTAGTGGGATATGAAATACAAATAAATAAATCACATCATTAAAAGTGTCAGAAACCAGTGAAAAAAGAAAAATCTCAAGAAAATCCAGGGAAACAAGGCATGTTACATAGAGAGGAACAAATTATTATAGATTTTTCTTTAAAAACTTTGCAAGCTAAAAAGATAATGGAGTATAAGTGTTAAAAGTCTAAAAAGTTACAACTATATCAACCTAAAATCCTATAGCCAGTGAAAGTATTTTAAAAAATGAAAGTGAAATAAAGGTTTAAATAATAATCTAAGATATATCATTGCCAGCCCACTTGCAATATAACACCCACAATATATAAGAAAATGAACAAAATATTTTTTAAAACTATCAAAAACAAAACTTAGAAAAAATTATAACTCTAAGATCAAAATCTTCATATCTGACAACTACAGAATGAATAAAAATTCTAGTAAAGCACCAAAGCATTACAGAACTGCTCAGTAACTCTTTCAGCCTATCACTTCCAGAGATTAACCTGGAGTAGCTTTAGAATACTCAGAACCATCAGTGATCTCTCTCAATCTGCAGAAAAGCAAGTGAAATAAATATCTTTGCTCTCTCTTTTACTTATTTAAAAATATTTGGAACATTTGCTACTGAGATACTGTGAATTTTTTTTAAAAATTAAATAATAGGCTAAATCTAGTTGATCAAGACTCTAGGGTTACATACTTATATTGAAAAATTATCAAATACTCGAGTTAATCCCCATTGGATTTTTTAAAAATCCATGGAACTACACTACAAAAATAGTGAACCCTATGATAAAAGGTAGACTTTAGTTACTAGTACAATTTTAAAAATATACTATCATCAACTGTAACAAATGTTCCACACCAATGCAAGGTAGTAGTGGTGGGGTGGTATACGGGATGGTATACGGGAATCCAGTATTTTGTGCATGATTGTTCTGTAAACCCACAATTTCCCTAATAAAGAAAAAAGTAAAATAAAAAAATATATATATCATAATACAAGTCCATTTTTCTCTATACCAAAATCCCAACTACTTAACTATCCTGAAAGTAAGACAGAAAGACTCGTGTACTATTGGTAGTAAATGAAGCCCTAGGCTCTACTGAGGTCTCTTGAATGTGTTCTGGTGTAAGAAATCTACAAAGAAGTAGTATCAGAGGCCAGAGTTAAAGGCGAAAGGAGAGAAGATCCTTGGAGAAGTTTGATGTTGGAGGGATCCCCCAAAGGCTGGGAGTGAGCAAAGACAAAGTTCTGTGTTGTTTTTAGTTTAAAGCCTAGGAGAGTATAGGATGCCACAAAAGCAGAGAAGCTTCCACCAGTTGACAAATAAAGGGGCCCATAGCTTACTATATGCAAACAGGTCATGAGACTCCTTTGCCTTTCTTTTTACCACCTATGGAATCTCCACTAACTTCCACAAAAAACACACCTGAACTCGAATAATTTAGGAAAATGTATCCACTTCAGGATCATCCTTCCAAAGGGAATGAATAGGTTGAACTATTCCTAGTGACAGAAATGCATGAGAAGATATACAAACACCTGAACAAAACATAAAACACTTAAGAAGAACATAGTGCAACACACACACACACACACACAAATCCATGCACATGCATACGCCTAGACACAATACACAAGATTCAAGGGAATTTTCAAACTGGAAACATGGATAACTTAAAGGAGACATTGTCCCTTTTGAGAACTAAATTACTCTCCTAGAAAATAATGTGTAAGAAATCTCTCCAATGCAAAACAGAAAGAGATTTCCATGTTGACTTAATGGAAATCATAAAGCCAACATAAGACAAAATTCTTTAAGCCTTCAAGAAGACAAACTCAGATTTCATTCCAATATATAAGAATGAAAATTTCATCAGACTTTTCAAGTACAACATTAGAATCTAAAAGATATTGAATAAATGTCTTCATGATTCTGAGGAAATAAATCATTTCAATGCAAGAATCTATATGCATCTAATCTATATATTAAATGGTAAGTAGAATACAGTTTTAACAAGCAAAGCTTAAAAAAAAAACTTTCTTGCTATTTATATTTCTCAGGAAGTGTATCAGTTATTTATTGAGACAAAAATCTTGTGTTTCAAACAACCACAAAACCTCAGTATTATATAGCAATATACATTTATTTTTGCTGATGAGTCATTAGGTCAGTTGGGTATTCTGCTGATATTGATCTGGTTTCATTGATTATACCAGGACACATGCAGCTGGCAAGATGGTTGGATAATCCTGCATATAGGAAACCCTTGGAAGGGACAACTTGGCTCTCCTCCATGTGGCCACTCAGCCTGCAGTATACTAGCCCAAGTTTGTTATAATGGTTACTTGTGGAATCCATAAA
This sequence comes from Tolypeutes matacus, assembly GCA_026826555.1. Classification (NCBI taxonomy): domain Eukaryota; kingdom Metazoa; phylum Chordata; class Mammalia; order Cingulata; family Chlamyphoridae; genus Tolypeutes; species Tolypeutes matacus. The sequence continues at coordinate 7,230,029 of JAKSZT010054515.1, forward strand.
AGAGAAAGCAGGAGTACATGAGGCCTCTTGAGGTCTAAGCTCAGAACAGTCGCACTATCCCTTTCCTATTGGTTATTGGCCAAAGTAAATTAAAGGCTAGCCCAGATTCAAGGACTGAGGAAGCTGAATCCATTTCTTGAAGAAAGAAGCTGAAAAGTCAAATGAATGTGGGCAATGGAACAAGAAGGAATAAAGAATCACAGCCATTTTTGTAATCCATCTACCACAAGAAGCTACTTGAAGAAGACATTCCAGTAATAATGGGAATCAACATGTATGAGGAAGCTATGAAATACAGTAAAAGGAAGAAAGAGAAAAGCAAAGGAAATATACAAGATAAAAGCTGTGTAACAGACTTAAGGAGCAAATAGTCAGTGTGAGGGTAAGTCTGATTGTTTCAGGAGTGATTTTAAAAATATGAAATTAATAAAGTATCTACTGTATGTGAACAGATTGAAAGTATATTTATACAATTGGGAGAAGAATTTGAAGTAGAAAACTGAACAAATGGAGAAATAAGGCAATTATTAACTCCTGGGAATAGCACAGATGAGTTTTCAGGAAATGGAAATTAATTTTAGTGTTTAATATTTGACTCAGCAGTTCATATGATTTATATCATAATTGTATAAACATGTATTATTGATGCAACCAATATTATGATATAGTAATACAATTGGGAAACAAGTGTAAAAGCATATACTTAGAGTAGGAGGCTACATTCTTATATTCCATAATGAAAATTCAATACCTAATACCTAAAATTGAAGCAACCAAGGAATAGAAATATAAGCATGTTATTTAGTGATGTAGAGGTAAATTCCATATAGAATAGGAATGGGAGTGGAGGGTTGAGAAACATCCACGTGTAATAAAACTACTAGAAACATTTAACCCTTAAAACTAGGTATATGTATAACTTTGATAAAAATTCAATTAAAGAAAACAACCAGCATAAAAGATTATATCAGAGGGTGATCTGACATCTAATATTGGAAGAGGTCCCAAAGCCAACTGAGGTCAGAGAAAAACACTTAAACATAAAAAGAAGAGATAATTCCATTATTTGAAATATTCTTGTCATTAGAGAAGATGGAAAGAACATAATTCTTTATATATGTATAGCTAAAAATAAATCTAATACTCAATTTCATCAAAGATCATGCTGAGAAGGAAACTGAACCAATCTTACTTATGAATATGGATTCAAAAATTATAAATTAAATTCAGTATTAACTAGTTTAACCAAGCAATGTTAGGGAATTTGTCATCATTATTTAGTACATCACTAAAATGGAAAATAAGAGCTAGAGAAGCTGAAAAGTTATTTGATAAACATAGATGGCAATTCCTAATAACACTCTAAACAGAAAAAAAATAAAAGTATTTAAATATAATAAATAGCATATACCAAAACCAATAGAAAATACCTTAAATAGCAAAAGACCAAAGGGGATGGTGATTCCTACTATTACTATTATTATTTAATATTATCTGGAAAGTTCTATCATTTGCAATAATTAAATAAATTGAAATAACTGACATGAACATTATTTTAGTTATATAAACTAAAAAGGCAAGTAAAATAGCAATAGCTTTTATTTCTTAGAGTAGCAGATAATTCAAACTGGAAATGGGTAGAGAATATCTCACAAGAGAAAGAAAAACAAAAATCAAAAGAATTAGTTATAAATTAGCAAGAATCAAGAACTACGTAAATAAAAACACTTACTTTTAAATTTATAAAACAAATTCCTTATTATAAATCTAAGAAGTCATTCTTAGAAGGACAGAATATCTTAATGTTCATTCTCTCCAAGTTGATAGAATATTTCACTGAGTACCAATAATCCCAACATGGGTTATTTTAAGGTTCAGATAAAATGATCTTAATCTTCATATAAAAAACTAAATGTATAAGAACAGGTAGAAGAAAATGAAACTAATGAGGGTAGCCTCAATTTCCCAAATACCAAATTATATTTCGCTAAAGTAACCAAGTGGCAGGCACATAAATCAATGGAGTAAAAAATAGAATTAAGATATAGAGGTAATAAATCCAGAATATGAACAATGTCATTTATGTAAAGCTATGTGTGTTTGTATTCTTGTGTGTGAAAAAAAAATAGCCATTATATTAGTCAGCCAAAGGGGTGCTGATGCAAAATAAAAGAAATCTGTTGGCTTTTATAAAGGGTATTTATTTGGGGTAGAAGCTTACAGTTAACAGGCTGTAAAGCATAAGTTACTTCCCTCACCAAAGTCTGTTGCCACATGTTGGAGCTAGATGGCTGCTGATGTTCAGCCTTCCTCTTCCTCTTAAGGCTCCATGGTCAGGCTCTCTTGGCTTTGTCTCTCTCCCTGATGCTCGCTTCTCTCTGGGCTCAGCTGCTTCGTTCTCTCCACAAGGCCAGCTGTGAACTGTCAGGCGAATGGCTCATCTCTTTTCTTCTCCCTGGTCCTTCTCTCCTTTCTCACAACCAAGCTCCTCTTTGTGCTTCCCAGGGCTTCAGCTAAAAAAATCCAGCATCAAAACTCCGACTAACTCCTCTGCTCTGCCATGTAATTTTATCTGTGAGCCCCCATGGGGAGGGGACTCAATGTCCTACTGACATGACCCAATCAAAGTCCTAATCATAATTTAATCATGCCCAGGTACAGACCAGTTTACAAACATAATCCAATATCTTTTTTTGGAATTCGTAAACCATATCAAACTGCTACAGCCATGAGTATGGAAAAAAATAAAAATAAAGAAAAAATATATAAGAGAAAAGAGAGAATGCAGACCCTAAGTATTCTAACAAAACCTGAATATTGCCTCAATGGGGTCCTTCCTTGCAACCTTGTTCTGCATACCCAAATCTCAAACTATAGTTCACAGGGAGAACCAAACCTGCCTTGGATAATGTAGGAAGAGAGTGCAGATGACATAGTTAATCAAAGAAAATCGAACATTACAAAAGGTCTATGTAAGTGTGAGCCAAACGAAAACAACTAGCCTGACAATTCTGTGAAATTCCTTTAGCAAATAAAAAAGCATGTAATATAAAATACAAAAAAGTATGTAACATAGAAAAACTAATACAAGGAATATAAGGAAAGTTCCTGTAAGTTCTCATTCTCATGATAGAACCATTCATAGGATCAGCTAATATAAAGTAACCAACCAATAGAATGCCTCTCAAAGAAATATTGTGGACTTAAGATAACACAAAACCTAAGCCAAATCATTTCAGAACTAATGAATAAATAAAAATAAGAAACACAACAGAAGCTAATAGATACAAAGGCAATTCAACAAAAATGTACTTTTGAAATAAGAAATCCAGTAAATGGTACAGAAAAAATATTGAAGACATAGGAAACTTTTTTTTTTTTAAGAAATTGCAAATAGAAAGAAATCAATATATTCCAGAAAAATATGAGAGAGAACAATGAACACTAAAACCTTTCCTGGTTGAGTTACTGAACATAAAAATAAAGTCAAGTATCAGATTTCCAGCAGTTAAAAGTAGTCCTTTACAGCAGGGGAGAAAAATAATCATTTGTTTTATGCTGTTCCACAGCAGAATTTAGTTCCTGAATAAACCAATGTTTATAAAGTTCTGAGAAAAGCAAATATAGCATGGGAATATTATATCAGCAAGATACTTTTCAAGTATAAAGGTAATAGTTTAAATCAAATATAGAAAATAGCACCTATCCCTCCTTCTATAAAACTTCTTGATTTTAAATTCATTCAAATAAGAAATGAATCAAAATGAAAATCTCAGGAAAGGAGGAGTTACTATAATAGAACTTTTGGAGAGATTTTGTTAATTTTGCAAAATTATTGCTTAATTAATTTTAGTTTTTAAATTATTTGAAATCTTTTTAAGTTGTTTTAAATGTAGAGCTAACACACATTACTTGGGACTCTTAGTACAATTGGAATTTCAAAATTATAAACCTGGAAAATATTTTAAAAGAACATAATGTAATACACATACACAAAAATCTAAAAGTGGGAAGAAGAGAATTAAAGGAAGTCTGATTACCATGACCTCACATTTCATAGCAAAAAGACAATGGATTCTAAAATTGCAATATTCAACAAATAAAAATTTCTTACCCTCTAAGCAAATACTACAATTTTTATTGTTCATTTTTTATAAACTTTAAAGGAGTCTGCTAGGAAACCCTATCTTATATGGTATGGAAATACTCTGGGTTTTTTTCAGTTTAGCATTCTCTTTAGTTTCTCTTCAGCTACTTATTTTCCTATTCTTTTAATTTAAGTAGAAATTGAATTTAATAATTTCTATTAAAATATTATACAAGGTAACATTTTGTATTTATATAATTGCTTTTAATCTGTTATTCCAAATCATGTAGAAATACTCAAATTAATTATTTTATCTTTTTTCTACTTTGCTGCATTGTTTATATTTTCAATATGTACAACTCATCAACTTACTTTAAAGAAAAAGCAAATTTTATTTTCTACGTATTATTCTTGCTAATACATAAAAATCTCAGTAAAATTGATAATTTTCTGACTCTAAAGCCAATATAAAGCTATAAGAGACTGGAAACTGTGAAAGAAAATATGGAAAATGTAGACAGTACACTATCTTTTACCTTGCTGTAGAGATTTTAATTAAACAAATTAGAAAAGAATATATATGTACACATATATAAATGTATGTAAGTATTCATATATTTTAATAGAATAAAACAATTGGTTTTACAAACAAGATTGTTCATTTAGAAAACTCAACAGGATTTATTTAAAAATTATTGAATTAATAAAATGTATTAATTAACACAGTTACCAAATAAACAGCTCCCATGCATATTGAAAATCTAGCAATAGCTGGTTTGAAAATTTACAAAAAAGTGGATTAAAGTAAGATATCTGTAGTATAGAATGATTAAACTGCACATTTTACTGAGGGATATGTAAAAAAATAAAACTGAAAAGAGAGAGAGAGAGAAATATGTAGGGATAATGATTCTGGAAGGGGATGTGACTTCTTTACACATGCCTCTTCTGTCCATTTTATTTGAACCTATAGTTGGTGTTGGAGTTGGTACGTGTATGTCCAAGAGACTTGAATCTCTGGGCTGTCCATATGCCATCTGGGCCCTGAGCCTCAGCGGAATTGCAACACCTACTCTCCAGTTCATTGGACTCACCGGGGACAGCTAACAAGGAGGTGAGGATGGACAACCACCACACCAAGAAACGGAGAGTCTACAACTGCAAGCAGGAGAGTCCCATCCATCAGCTGTATGGAATCGAAGCCCCCTCTCATTTAGAGGTGGAGTGGTCATCACCATCCCAGAATCCTCAGGATTGGGAAATAAAATATGACTAGACTAGACTTACTGGTGTTCTACTATAGACTTATTGTGATTCTAGCAATGGAGGGAATTATATTATTGATGTGGAGACAGTGGCCACTGGAGGTGCTGAAGTCAGGGAGAGGGAAAAAGGTGTAATATGGGGGCATTTTCAGGACTTGGAATTGACCTGAATGACATTGTGGTGACAGATACAGGCTATTATATATCCTGTCATAGCCTAGAGAATTAAGTGGGAGAGAGGGTAAACTACAATGTAAACTATAGTCCCTGCTTAGTGGCAATGCTCCAAAATGTGTTCATCAATTGCAATGAATGTACCACACTAATGAAGGATGTTGTTAATGTGGGAAAATGTGGGAGGTTTGGGGAGTGGGACGTATGGGAATCCCTTATATTTTTTTATGTAACATTTTTTGTAATCTAAGTATCTTTTAAAAATAAATAAAAAATATATTTAAAAAAAAATAGTATAAAATCATGTGCATTAAATGCAATCTGGGAAACAATACCAGTAAAATCAAGAAAATTGTGACATAGGCTTTGACATGTCATTTTACCACATGCTAACAAAATAGAATAATTAAAACAATGTGCCATTGAGATCAGACTAGATGACGAAGTGATAACAAAAACCTTTACTGCATGTGTGTCTGAATGTATTAAATGATACAAGTGGGGGACTATATAGGCTACACAATAACATGTTGAAAAGTGTGTTAATATCTAAGATATTTTTGTATTACATCCCTAAATACATCAGAAACATAAATTTGCAGATATACAATAAAGGCGCAATCGATATTAAAAGTTAATATTCATGTAGCCTAAAATGGGAGCAGGAAGATTAGGAAAAGTTCTCTCTAATAATATTAATAAAGATTAAAAATTTAAAAGAAATAATGGATAAGTCTGAAACAAATTATAGTACTTGCCATATGGCAAAAATGTCAACCTATATACATTTGAAGTACCTATATGAAACAGGAAAATATTCATTATGCATACAAATATATCTGCAGAAAAATATTTATTTGTACAGATATATCTGTGTATTAGAATGTAAGTGCATCCATTTATTAATTTAGGAAGTCTTACAACTCAATAAGAAATAAAGAAACTGCCAAATATTAAAACAGGAAAAAGGTGAAGAGACAATTTCCCAAGAGAAAATTCAAATGGACAATAAATACTTAATTTTTTTTCAACCTTACAGCAAAAAAATACATTTTCCACACACTAGGTTGACTGAGTGTATATACTCTTAGGCCACTTTCCCAAATATCTCCTTAGATCAGGGGTTCTTAACCTTTTTTTGTTCCATGGACCCCTTTGCCAGTCAGGTAAGTCCACACTATACTATTATTTAATAAATATATCACACCTGCACCAACACGTCCCCACAAGACTAATGGTTTTTTGAGTTTCAGTTCACGCTCACAGACCCCTTGTTAAGAATTCCTGCCTTAGATGAATCCCCGTATAGGGCCTGGAACTTTAAATAAGCACATCAATTACTTCTTTTCATCAGGGAAGCTCGGAAATGGCTTATATTGAAAGTGGTGAAAGATAATGATACACACTAAAATATTAGCTGTCTTATTCTCTTTTTAGTAAGATTAAATGAAGTTAATTTTATTTATTATGCTCGTGTTTTATTCTAATGTCTTTCCAAAGAGTTTCCATTACTTAAAAAAAAAAAAAAAAACAATAAAATTACAATACACGTAGCAGTCGAAAACATAAAGGAAAATGAAATTTAAGTAAATAAAAAATGAAAAAGCCCAATGTAAATAATAATTATAAAGAAAATTTAACAAATTTAAAGATCTGGAAAATATCAAATATATCAAATATCATCTACAGATTTATATATTTAATATTTATAAAATCTCTTTAAAACAATAAAGAAAACATCCAATAAGAAAAATATACAAAGTAAACACAGACAATTCACATACACACAAATATGGCTAAAATATAGACAAATGCAAACTCGGTAATAATATAAGAAATAATGAATGAAAAAAGGAGGGACAATTTTTAAAATCACCAGTTATGAAAGATTTTTTTTTAATTAATTTATTTTTTATTGTGGGTAAAAATCAAAATTTTCACAATACATACCAATATTTGTAAAATGATATATAAATATATATGCATATATGTACATTTGCTTACAAAAATGTTATTTAAATATATATATAAATATATTTTAAGAGGTGCTTAGATTACCGAAAATATTACACAGAACCCCCTGGGATTCCCATGTTGCCCACCTCCCACACCTCCCACCACATCCCACACAAACATCTCCCACAAGTGTGGTCCAGAGTGGCAAGTAGCTGTTGAGACTTGCATTTTATATACTCTGATAAGAATGTGAATTTATCCAGGCTTTATTTTAGGACTTTGATAATATATATCAAAAGCTTTAATAGTACATTCTTTTGACAAGCAATTCCACATCCTAAGACACCATCCTAAAGAAATAACTATTGTCCAGAAGGCATTTATTTTGTGTTTATTACTTATCTATACCTTTACTTATTCTCCTATCCCCAACACAAGTCTCCTCTCCCTGTTATCATTTCATCAGTGGGACTTCATATACCAATATTGGCATTGCAATGTCATTGTCATTATTAATAGATGCATATTTAAAAGTATTTAAAAACCTATTGATGCGAATATTCTCACTGTCCTGATTCTGTGATAATTAGGGTAGGCTAAACATTCGCTATATTAGAAACCACGCATGTGTCCCCAGACCTTGTTTTCCTCCCTAGGTCTGGTTTTTAGAATGCTGGTGATAAACTAAGCCTGATTTATTATATGACCATCCTGTATGGGAAAAGACTGTAACTCTAGGTATCTCTGGTCAACCTTAAGAGATATAACAGGGGGCTATATCTGGTTGGCGTCCATCTCCCATATGGAGGGACCTGGGTTCGATCCCTGGGACCTCCTGGTAAAAATTTAAAAAATATATAGAAGGTGCGTGAGCCGCCAGGCCCTGTGCGCGGGCGCACCGCCAGTTCCTGCGGGCCACACAGCAAGATGATGACATAATAGGAGAGTGACACAAGGGAGAGGCAAGATGAGATGCACCGAAAAACCAGCAACTAAGGTGGCGCGGGCAGGATGCCTCTCTCCTACATCAGAGATTCCAAGGATTGAATCCCAGTGAAGACAGGAGGAGAAGGATGAGAAGAGAGGGCAGAAAATGGACACAGAGTTGCCCAGCGAATGGGCACAGAAACAGCAAAAACAGGGGTGGGGGGTGGGGGGGAAGGGGTGTAAAAATGTATAAAAGTAAATAAATAAATAAATCCTTAAAAAAAAAAAAAAACCTATTGAATAGTTTCATGGTTAACTGAAGTTTTCATTTGAAGGTTTAAAATTTTTTGGCGAAACCTATCCCTGTTTGAGTTAAATATGACATGCCTTCAAATATAATTAATTGACATATTCATTTGGAGTAAAATGCTGAAGTTCCTAATTCACATACATTCTCACAATACCCAACAGATACCCTTTGGGCATTGTTAGACACCTTCCTAACATGTTTATGTTTATTGAATTAAAAAGATTTGCTGTAGTCTTTTGCCAGTCACTTTGATGTACTGTATATTACCCATTATAAGGAATAATCTCCTTATTGATCTCTTTCCTGTTGCTGTTTGGTTGCCCAAGAGAGGGATTACTCTGTAATTGAACTGGGGCTATATAAATGATCTCTCTTCATTGTTTTCTATTCCTGATGTGATAATATTTTCTTCATCACTCTTCCTTTTTTTTAAACATTATTTATTTAAAACAAACACGAAGACACACACGAACACTTCCTTCATTCCATTTTGATGTTCCTGAGACAGCAAAATCATTTAGAGGTAGAAGTAAATCGTTTGGAAATATCCCAGAGTGACACAGTGCTGTTGAGAAAACTCCCCTTGATTAAGCCATGACCATTTTTCTGCCCTGTAATGACTAGTGGTTATAAAGGAGAAACACTGAATCAGAAGAGGGGCAATATAAAATAATTGGCTCTGGGCCAGCCTAAGCTGCTTCATGCCATCAACCTCTTCACATTTGGATTCAAATTAAAATCTAATTTAGAGGGAGCTTAAATTTTAAAAGTACACTTAATTCCTTCAATTTGCAGAACTATTCCATTCCATTAGGCAACTAATTTCTACCTGTCAGATTTGGAATGAAAGTGGTCTCTCTCAGGAGGAAACTTTTCACTTGTATTAATTAGGAATGGGGAGCCTGTGATAATGTCTGTGCTTTGATGGCTGCTTGTGTTTAACTCTCCAAGCTTAGAAACCCTTGGGTAAACTCAATTGAAGTGTCAGCTTCAATACTTTCTTGATACAGAAAGCTGAAATGAGGTTACATATTTCATAATTAAATAACATAACTACATTAATTTTTATTAGAGAGTCAGGAAAGGTTACCTTACATAAAATCCAAAAGCATAAATCCCTTTTGTTGATCTATTATTCTAATAAACTCCTTAAGAAAATCTGAAGAGGACTTGATTACAATTAGATAAAAGCCAGGAGAGTGTATGTGTTCAACAATATCAAAGCAATAACTAAAATTAGTAGGCAGGATGAACAGTGTTTTGTCAGGCTGCTCTCTGATATTCTTCTTGACTTGTGGAAGATGACATGTTATAGTGCTAAAGACTTAAGCCCCAAGCCCTGCTATTTACAAGCTGTGAGACTGGCCAAAGCCCTTGACTTCATTTAGCTTCATTCTCAAATTCAGCAGAGACTTAGAATTTTATAAATTTATGTGACCAAATGCTTCTTTCACAAAAGAATTTATCATATTCAGTGATAAATATAAAAGTCCTTTTTACTGTAAAGCTACATTTTACCATAAGCCATTTTTTCCAGATTGAATCAATCAATTAAAATTGTTCTTACCTTTGTTCTAAATCTTGATTATAAAACATTTTCTTTTCTTTCTTTAGTTATTTTAGTATGGGTGCTTACATGATGTGGGAGCTGTCAAGAAAGAAAATGACCTTCTGAAAAATATTTTAGGGAGTTTTAAATATTCATATTTTCAGGTATGTGAAATATTATTCTATAAGTAAAGTATGTTGGATGATGTTTAAGTACAAACTGGTCTTTGTTACAGATGAAGTGTGTTTTGTTTTGTTTTGTTTTTAGTGACTTGTTCCCACTGATTAATCAGAACAAAATGCTTGTTAACCAAACTTTGGGTAAGATTGTCTCCTCTCTTCCTCTAGGTGGCTTCCAGAAAATAGGTTTGCTTCAGCATAAAACATTCTCTGATTTACTATCTGATCCTGCCACCCTTCCATTCCATAACTGTTTGTGGGTTAATTTAACTTAAAGAATCTATCATTTTTAAGAACATCACATGTAAATGATTTGGGGCAAGGGTAAAATTGTGAATTTAATAGTCAAGAAATTTTTTATATGATGCCTTATTGTTTTCATGATATTAAAATCTAGGTTTAATGTGGCAAATCCACACTAGAGGAGAAATGGTATTTTCAAAGCTTAAAGTATGAAGAATTCTTCCCAGGCCAACTCTGGCAGATTTTTATAGCGGCTATATATCCTAGGTGATTCTCTGAGAGATGAATAGTGACTCATGAAGTTCATGCAGATCTCTTTCATTTCCAAATTATTTTTGCATAATTAGTTCAGAAATAAATGACTATATTAAAAATACAGATAACCTGAAAAATAATTGGCATTATTTAAATAATAAGCTATGAAGATAGAGTGACAAGTAAGAAATGTCTTGGTTTTTATAATATTCAATGTATTTCTGGTCTGAAATTTTCCTTTTATATATATATAGTGAACATTAACTGTAAAATAATATTTTAAAAAGTGAATCATCTTAAATTTTTATCAAGTACTTACAGTTTTTAATGAACAAGATGTTTTCTTTTGGGTTAAGAAAAATATTTTAAGTTAAAATTCTAATATCCCGACATATTCAGCACTGCATTAAAAAGGCTAAGTATGTGTAAGATTTATGTATGTGTATATATATACCTAAAATATATATTTATATATATATAGCCAGCTGTAGACACTAAAATAAGTATTGTCCACCAATTAAAAAACCCAAAGAATTTCTGCCAAGAAAAATGTATATGAGTCAACTGATTCTTAATTTAGGTCTCTGCAGTTGAAAATAGCATATATTTGCTTAGTCTCTTCATTTATCCTGTTTTAGTACTTTTTCTAGCCCTTAACACTGCCTTCTGTATTATATTTATTTATCTATTATCCAGTTCCATAACCAGAATATAAGCTTTATTTTTCTTTTTTGCCCACTCCTGGTTCCTGTACTTAGCACACATATAGAATGCACTCTATATACTTATTGAGTGAAAGAAGAATGCTCCATACATCAAGAAATTATTCAACCAGGAAGTAGGTAACAAACTCCTGGTCAACCCTGAACTATCCTGGCATGGCATCTAGGATGGACTGGAGAGCTCACCAGAGAACATATCACTTGTGTTCCCTATGTAGGGAAATTCTCAGTTTTAACTAATAGGTATCACTAGAGCTTGCAGAGAATGAGAAAAGACTAGAGAGGGAAATAAAGATAAGAACATTCTGTTGTACTTGAGGAAGATTCATATGCACAGTAATAACTATTTACAGTTGCTTGGGATTTTTATTACTAATCAACCTATTAGAATTACCAATTTTAAAAAAACTTTTACTACCTTAAGCTTTTAAGTTAAACTCAGAAATCTGAAATTATCATTTATAAAGCTAATAATGGTTTCAAGGCATATTTGCTTAAGTTTTATATAGTTGGTCCATGAAACTTAAGTTCATCAAAATTGAAAAATCAATAATATTTTTTTCTTAGTTAATTAAATTTTCTGTGGAATTTTAAATTATGTTTAGCAACTTTGTTATTCATTCTTAAGCTCTTCAGTTGCCTGACATGTCAGACATATTAACTCTTTTAGATAATATGTTGAATTTATCAAATGATACACTTAAATTATCTTAAATATTTCAGTACTTTTATAAACTTTGTCAAATTATAATTACAACTTAAAATTGTAAGCCTAAAGTAAATTTCTAATCAAATTTTTCAAAAGATTTTCTTTTATGCTTGACGAAACAATTCTCCCATATTAAGAAAAGTCCAGATTTCATGTGTAATTATATATACACAAGGAAAAATAACAAATACTTAGAGTATTATAAATTGAACTTATCCTACCAGATGTCAAAATGCAATACAAATCTACCATAATTAATAGTGTGGTGCAAAATCAAGACATAGAAATCCAGAAATATACTGATTCATATACATAACATACCATATCATAAGGAAGCATTACAAATACATGGAAATGGAAATATCTTTTAATATATAGCTTATTATTTAAAATAAATTCCAATACTGATCCCCATATAATTCAAATATTTCAAATAATTACAAATAATAACCAAATTGCTTAAGAGTTACTTCCTGTAAGCCTCCTTGTTGCTCAAATGTGACCTCTCTCTAAGCCAAACTCAACATATAAATGCACTACCATTCCCCACCTCACCCCCCCTGCCTGGTGTGGGACATGACTCCTGGGATGAGCCTCCCTGGCACTGAGGGATTATTACCAATACCAACTAGCAAAGCATCTGGATAAAGACCCTAACCAAAGGGGGAAATACAAATGCATTTTTATGGCTAAGAAATTTCAAAGTGAGTCAGGAGGTCGTTTCAGAGGTTAAGCTTGTGCACATCTCAGCAGTATCTCATTGACTGCCACAGTAAAAACAGTGGCTCAAACAGTGGGCTCTTGAGGGCTCTAGAGACATCTAGACAATATAAGCAGAGCAGAGAAGCTCAGGAATTTGGCACCGTGTCAGTGGGTCTAACTTTGGAATTTATGCTCCCCAGTGTAACAGAGTTAGGCACATTTAGAGTTTCCCTACACATGGCTCTTCTGCCCCTTTCATTTGAACCTATAAATTGAACTATACTTGTTAAATATGTCCCAGAGACTTAAATCTTCAGTCTATTTATATGCCAGTTGAGCCCTGAATCTCAGCAGAGTTGCAACACCTACTCTCCATTTCACTGGACTCACCCAGGACAACTATCAAGGAGATGATGATGGATAACACCCATCCCAAGGAACAGAGATAGACTGCAACTGCAAGCAAGATAGTTCCATCCATCTGCTCCATGGGATCTAAGCCCCCTCTCAATTAGAAAAAGAGTGGGCATTACCATCCCCAAATCCTCAAGATTGAGGAATGAACAATGTACTAAAGAAGACTTATTATTTTCCTGTTATAAAGTTATTAATATTCTAGCAATGGAAGAACTTGTAACATTGATGTAAAGGCAGTGACCACCAGAGGTTCTGAGGGGATGGAAAGGGAAGAATAGGTGTAACATGGGGGCATTTTCAGGCCATTGGAATTGTCCTGCATGACATTGCAGTGGTGGATACAGGCCATTGTATATTTTGTCACACCCCTCCTCCTCTGTCCTCCTTCCCTTCCCCCACACCTCTCCCTGGCCCATTTCCTTCTCCCCACCCTCAACCTCGCAGGAACCCAACTCCCCACTCTCCAGCCTCCTTCCCCAGCCCCTCTCCTCCCTCTACAGAAAGTGGGCCAAAGCATTATGCACATTCACGTCCCCTTCTGCCTCTCTGATCTGTCCCAAATCAAACATCATCTCAGATCCTACTCCTCTAATCCTTCTCATCTTATCAAAAATTTCAACACCTAGCTGTTCCTAATAATCTTACTTGGCAAACCTACAATTGCTTGCCTTTTACAAGTAAGCTTTTAGCTAACTCCTAAATCTAAGTGTACTCCTAAAAAGCAATGATCCAAAATATATGTTAAATATCTGTTATCTAAACTGCTGAATTAAAGCTTAATAGCAATTATAATGCTCAAATATTCCTGTTTCTGATAACTAGTAAAAGTGTTTAAATCTTAAAAGTAGTAAAATCAAAGATATAAAATAATGAAAAGCCTAAAAATAGCTATACCAAAGGAGTAAGAGTTATGAGTCAAGTTAATGAGCTTTTATGTTTCTGTTGATGTATCTTAACTCTTTTTGTGTTTGTCTGTTCAGTGTATATCTTAATACCTCTGGATGGTAATATTAAATTGATAAATGGAAATTATTAAAAGAGCTCTATTCAAATGTCCAAAAATTAAATTAGTGCATATATTAATAAGCAAATATAACATTATGTATACTAAATCTTTAAAGTGATGAAAATTATAAGTCTTGACTAATGAAATTACTACAAATCTCTTCATAAAAAATAATTCTTGCCTAAATTGAAATGAATAGTTTATTTTTCTTCACAGAATGAAATGAAAGTTCTGAAACTTAAAAGGATATTAAAAGAAGTAAAAGATTTATGGAAGCATTGACTAAAACTTGATAAATTTCTTTAAAGGGATGTATTTGTTCTAAGATAAGATGGCTGTTTTTTTATAAATTCAGAATGGATGTATGTAGGAGAAAACTTGAATGCATATAGCAAGTTGTAGAAGGTATTGTGGTGACATTAAGAGCATGTGTTCTATGAAAGCGAAATTTGTCTTGAAATGAAGTAGCTATACTCTATGTGGTTATGAATAGTTATAAGAAGTTTGTAGAAGCATTCCTTGAGCTGTGATGTTCGAATGGCTAACTACAGGCAGTCATTTTTAAACGGAAACTGAATTGATGTATAACAGGAAAACCTGTCAGAGGTCACCCAAATCTACATATTAAAGTGGTGATAGGGAGAAGATAATTTTGATTCCATTGGGAATCTTAGGTTTTCATAAAATAATGGGGAAAGGAGTTTTTCCTGCACTGCTAAAATAAATAATTAATGTAATCATGGTAATTGTATGTTGTAAGAACTTTGCATTGAGACAGTTCGCAAAATTATTTTAGTAACATATGTATGTAGGGTATCTAGAATGTGTTTTTATTATTAAAGAAAAAGACAGTAATTTTGTCCTATAATAAAATGACTGGTTATACAGAAAAGTTAGAATATAAAACAAAACCTGAATGAATACAAAAAGTGCAGAAGGTTTGTGAAAAAGAAATTTTTGTAGTTGAGTAAAATTTTTTGGGTCTATCTATAAAGTTTTAAAAACTGTACTATCAAATAGTATACTGATGCAAAGTCATCTGATATATTATAGATTGGATGGAAAGTGTTTAAAAGTGTTATAAAATTAAAAGAAATTCTTTAACCCTCTGTTAATCAAAGTTATACCAGTAAAATGTTCATATGAATACTTAGAGTGCATAAAATTCCTGAAGATCTAAAAATATTTTGGCATAATATTAGATAAAGTATAGTGTTGTTAATCATGGTTTTAATTATTTTTAAAAAATTGGTATCGACAGGGGGGTGGAGGTAGTGGGGGGCCTGGGGGTCCGGCAGCGAGCGAGAGCATTGGAGGACGGGAGCTGGCGAGGCTCACCTTGGAGGGCTTTGCGTCTGGAAAAGTGATTTGGTGGTGCTGATAGCCATGAGATCCCTGCGACTGTTGAGAACCCCTTTCCTGTGTGGCCTGCTCTGGGTTTTTTGTGCCCCAGGTACCAGGGCGGAGGAGCCCAGGGCCAGCTTCTCCCATCCTGACAGTGCAGGCCTGGATAAGAACACCGTTCATGACCAAGACCATATCATGGGACATCTAGAAGGTGTCATCAACAAACCAGAGGTGGAGATGTCCCCACAAGAACTGCAATTCCATTATTTCAAAATGCACGATTATGATGGCAATAATTTGCTTGACGGCTTAGAACTCCCCACAGCCATCACTCATGTCCATAAGGAGGAAGGGAGTGAACAGGCGCCACCAATGAACGAATATGAACTGATTAACTTAATAGATGGTGTTTTGAGAGATGATGACAAGAACAATGATGGATACATTGACTATGCTGAATTTGCAAAATCACTGCAGTGGAGGTTATTTGGCTTTCTCGTAGTTATATGCAAATGTGATACATTATACTGTGAACACTTTTGGAAATACAAAATAATTTATTTCCAACTATTGCTGCAGTATTTTGGTGAAAACCTGTAGCAACTTGTTACACTGGGGTGAGAAACAGAAATCAAGAGAAATAAAAGAGAAGAGGAATGGAACACATAATCCCTAAGTACTGTTAAACCTCTTATTGGACAAGAGTCTGATTAAAGAAACCTTTTAAGATTTTTGGAAAATTGGAGCTGAGTACTCAGGAATTTGAATTTGACTGTAGAATACTGCTAATCTCTTGTTTTTTTTTTTACCGGGAGGTCCCGGGGATCGAACCCGGGTCCCTCCATATGGGAGACGGACACCCAACCAGTTGAGCCACATCCAACCCCTAATCTCTTGTTTTTAATTCATGCTACCTGAAAAGTAAGACAACACACTTTGCCACGTGGACCCACTTTTCACTAACAGAGGACGACTGTAATGAATGCCAAATCTCCCCTTGTTACCTCTCTGTGGTAGATGTGGTCAGTATTCTGTAAGGTCCCTGGCCTAAAGGATTACTTGCTCTGGGCAAGTGGATATTTATAAGGCTGTTTCAAAGACACAGCATAAGAATGTCTAGTATTGAGTATAGTTGGCCACAGAGTCCCAGATTCCGGATCCTCTGGCATTTTGAAAATGATACACCACTAACCTAAGTGATTTAACTTTTTTCAGTTTTTCAGTATTTTATGAAACTACTGCCACATCCTTATACTCTATTTCTTTTATGTCTCTTCAACCTGGGAGATACTTAGAATAAAAATGTTCTCTATTCTAATCAATAGAAATGTTCTTGTTTACTTAATATCTCTATTTATCTCATTTCTAGCATTTCATTTTTGCAGTTTAGAAACTATTAAGAATGTAGACTTTACTCTTTTTGCTTGATACGGTGGGGCTAAAACTACCAGCTGGTCTAGCTAAGGTAAGAAGTGAAAAAAGATTATTCACCAAACACAAGGATTAACCCTATACAAGTTATATTTCAGAAGGGATGTTGTTGAAATGATCTTTTCTAGCCTGAATATGTGAATTCTTTCAGATCAGTAAAATTAGACAAGGAAGCTTAAAAACTCTTGACAATGTAAATCTCAATAGTAGTCGAAAATTAGAAACAGCAGATTGTAATTTGGTTTATTGGATATGATGGAGACACTGTAATAGAAAACATGAGGTAATGGTTGACTGAATGTGATAAAGAAATTGCATAAAATTTGCTGTAAGATATATAGAGACTTATTTTCTTTATTAAAGTATTCTTATAAGAAAACCTATGTATTTGTAAAAATGGTTTCCTGTGTCAAGTATTTGTGCAATCAGAACTGAATTGTAAACTATTCTTGTAATATTTAGTTATTTTGAAAGATTTGTATACTGAATTCGGCGTACATGACCAATAAAATTGATGAAAGAACAACAACAAAAAAATGGTATCTGTCACAGAAACAACCTCTCCACCTAGAAATCAAAGAGGCAGATGCCTTAACTCATGTTCATCTGATTTGCCCCACCTCCGCTAAAGAAGCAGCTCTATGGCTACAGAAAAAGAGTGCCCATTGAGGGCATAACAGATTATTGTAGATTAAAGTAACACCACTGTTGTTTGCAGCAATCCCAAATATTGCAAGTCTGTTGCAAAAATTAATATCCAGTTATGTCACTATCACTTTGTTTTAAAACTTGCTAAGGCTTTCTTTTTTTTTTTTCAAGATATTTGAAATTTATTTTCAAAACTGTAAGTCCTTCGCTCTCATTTTTCCTTTCAGTTGATTTAAAATCTTTCAAATTTGTGCACACAAAGCTCTTAACATAAAGTAGGAATTTTGGAGATAAAAAACATAAATCGATCCAGAGTATGATAGTTAGCATCAATTGCCACGCATTTCTTTAGTACCTCTTTAGGCAAGTCAAATCACCCTGCATTCACCTTCATGTGAGAAGGCCAACGGGTGGATTTTGCGGTGCTTCCCCAAGGCTGTGTGCATTGCCCAACCATCTGTCCTGGCCTGGTGGCAAAGATTCTGGCTGTGTGGAAAAACCTGTGGCTGTAACCCTATGGGTAATATTATGTTAACCAGTAATCCTTTCTTCAGAATTAAAAGAAGCATCAGAGACAATGGTATCTTATCTTTTTTTTTTTTTTTTTTTTTTGGGCCTCGATCAGAAGGACTTGGGCCCGGTATCTTATCTTATCTTATCTTAAGAGCCTGAGATGGGCAAACAATTGGGACAAGCTACAAAGTCCTGGCTGTCTATCAAATTAAGTAAAACAAAAACTGTATCCTCTGCTGTAATTGATAAAGTACAATGTTTCTTAACAGAGTTTATAATATTGTTGGGGTACTGAAAACCCTTCATCCCTCATTTAGCTCAGATACCAAAACCATTAAATAAGAACCACACCCCCACACCAGTACGCTGCTCTTTAGGAAAAAAGGACAATAACACAAGTTTACGCAGTAAAAGGGGTGGTGAACGTTAACTTACCCTTTTAAATTGGATGTAGCCTGTACCAATAGTGGCTTTGGGTGAGGTTTGTGGCAGAGGCAACATTCTAAATAAATATCTCTTGGGCTTTAGTCACAATTAAGAGAAGAAGCCAAAGTACAAGACAGGAACAATGAACTGTTGTGGGCTGCCCTCTGTGGGGAAGAGAGATCTGTGGAAGAACATCTGGGATGCCTGCCAGCAGCGACAGGTAATGTCTAAAATGTCCCTGCCCCTCCTCTAACATCTCTCTTGGGACTGTTGAGGCAGATGCCCTAGCAAAGATCCAGAGCCATACCACTGAGACCCAAAAAGCAGCAGAGTGGCTCCACCGAAAAGGCAAATATCATGGATACCAGACCTTGTGGTGCTAGCAGTGCCAACTGCCTGTCTCTTGCCAGCAGCTCATTAATATCACCCACCAATGTCCATAGTGCTCACTCCAATGACTGTGACAATTACCTCACCAGATGAGACATATTGGCCAAGCAGAGACTCCAGTAGTACGATGCAAAGTGGATTACATCAGTCCCTTCCTGCTCTCTGAAGGGGCAAGGTATACTTTTAGTGCTGCAGACACTGCAACGGAATTCTTGTAATTCGGCCCTGTGGGCTGCAGCTATAGCTCCAGTTAAGTTGCTAACAGCAAGACCAAGACAGGCACTAAAGTTACATGTTAAAGTGCCAGCCACCCCACAGCCCAAAAAGGGGAGGTAATAATAATTTGTTGTTGCCTATGCCTTAAACTATACAAACTGGGAGAAAATAAAATCATTTTAACCATAGGCCTATGCAGACCTCTGTTATGAAACCACAGATAATGATTTTAAAAAGTTCTATTCCTGCTAAAACTCTATGTATGCAAACCCACCAAATTATGTAATTTCACCATCAACCATTAATGTTCAATGTTGAGTATATAATCTTATTATTCCTTCTCCTCAGACTCCTGGAGGTGATAACCTCACAGCTCACCCTGAATTTCATGGTTAATACCTATCCTTATCACAATTATATCTCTCATTCTCCTCATATCAGCAGGTCATATATCTTCCGTGCAATAACTCAGCTTATCCAAACAGCCATCCGAGATGTCACCCGTGATCATGTACATGTTCTTCTCCTGCTGTAAAAATACAGTGCCAGCCACTGAGCCAGAAGCCTCAATATCTCAGCACTGAAAGGGGAACAGTAGCTGAATCCCACAACACCCCATAACAGCAGAAAGCAGCCAGATGATCAACGCCCACCTTCCCGCTCTCCCTCTCCACCCAAACATATCAGAAAGAGTTGGGAATGTTAGCCCCATTTAGCAAAATAACCCCCCGCTACCCCGGTCGGTGCCAGCAGGTCTCCCCTGCCCTGATAACAGATGACCCCAAACTCCCACCCCTGTGCCTAATCCAACAGGATGTACTAATCTCAAATACAACCATGAGAATATTACAAAGTCATGGGAAGTACCTGTGCAATCATAAATGAAACATGTTGCTTTTATATTAACAAAACTGGGCAGGTAGAAGAAAATCTTAAAATTTCAAAAGAAAACATAGAGAGCATTCAGAGGGCCTGAAACAACAGCTATGGAAATCAATCCTGGTTATCCTCATTTCTCTCTCACTTTTTTTCACCCCTAAAATCAATCCTTTTACCCATTATAACACCACTCCTGTAATTGTTGCTGCGGCTTCTTTTTGGTCCTTGTTTCTTACAGCTTCTCGTCCAATTCACGATTGTACAATCAACAACTCAGGAATATGTGAACAGCATCTTCTTTTTTTTTTTTTTTTTTTTTTTTTTAAATCGGGGAACCGAACCCCGGTCTCCCGCATGACAGGCAGGGATACTCACCACTATACAAACGAGGATAACAGCATCTTCTTGCTACATGAATGCCAGTACCAACCTCTTCAGGACCAGAAACCAGAACCCACTGGACAGAACAGAAGGGAACCCTTCACTGCCCCATAACAGCAGGAAGTAGCCAGACTGAGTCGACATCTTGGATCCCCTCAACCCTTCCGTTCTGCCCAGTATTCCCATTACTTAGGTCCTTCATCATATACATAATCAAAGAGTTAGGAATATTAGAGGTTCCCCCTTAGGAGGTTTGCCTGATTAACAGGTCATAAGACTGAGAATTAATACCCCTGTGACATAAATTGAAGAAAGACATCCTCCAGCCCATCTCCTCCCAAGAATAAACAAAGTCGAGCAAATAAGGGCCATCACCCCCTCTGGGCCTGAGCACCACCAACCCCTCCCACATTCCAAGACCTCCTAGCCCACTCCCCCCTGGCCATTTGGCCCCAGGATGTATTTAGCTTCCCCACCTATTGATGTACTATATAAAGTCATATCCACCACCTTCCATGGGTGGGCTGAAGTCTCTTTTCAGACCCCCGCCATGCTGGCAGCAGGGGCTGAAATCTATTCTTCAGACCCCCTCCATTGGATGAGTTTCCCAATAAACTTTCTGCCTGCAATCATCAGTCTCTGCATCCCTGTGAGTGCCCATTTTTTTTTCTAACATTGAATTACTCAAAACCCTCTAAGAGAGTGACAAATTTATGTCTTAGCACAAATTCTTATGACTAAATATTCTGTATTATGTCATGCCTTTTTCATGGCCTATTTCAGTAAGTTATACTGATGCTATAAATCTGATCATTAATGTTTCAGAACTGTGCTAAGTATAAAAATTAAATGCATAAAATATAATGCCATGAATGCTTAAAATTGTTTTCATATAGTAGTTTTTGTGATAAAAATCAGTTTTTAAAAAAGGCAATATAACATTAGGTTCAGTTATAGAAAACATTTAGACTAAATGACTCTCATAATATATGTGACAGTTTGAAACTTTTTGTGAATACCAGAAAAGATTATGTTCTTGGAGCAAATCCATTCCTGTGGGTGTGGGGCCCTTTGATTGGATTGGATACAGTTGGGAGGTACTTTGATTGGGTTGCTTCAGTGGGGCATGACCCAGGGTCATTTTGCTGGAGTCATTTTCAAACTTAGGACTGAAAGCAGAGACACACAGAGAAAAAGTGACAGGGACATAAATGTGTAGATGCTGAGAGATCCCAGAGGCCAGAGGGTGGAATTAGCAGAGCACGGAGGCTCTTAAAGAGGCCCCTGAGAGGCTCAGAGACAGGAGGCCTGGAGGAGAGGAGAGATGCGAGCCTTATACCTGAAGGCCCACAGCTGAGCTCAAGGGAGGAATTGAGACTGGAGGAAAAGGCAGAAACCTAGACAAGCTGATGCCTTCATGTGCCTTGCCACGTGGAAGAGTCCAGGATTGCCAGCAGCTGACCTTGTGTGAAAGACCATCTCTGATGATGACTTGGTTTGGACATTTTCACAGCCTTGAAACCGTAAGCTTTTAACCTAATAAATTCCCCTTATAAAAGCCAACACATTTCTGATGCATTGCTCCCCGCATCCTTTAGCAAACAAAAACAATATATCAATTCTAATGTGAACACTTGAATAAAATTACTCTGGAAAATGGCAATAGTTATAATCATATGCTATAGTGTAATGTTTTCTCTTATACTTTTTAACCACTGCCTTGCTCTTCATTCCTCCCTACGTCTCTGACCTTTCATATCTGGTCATTTTACTTCTGCCTATAGAAAGCCTATTAGTATCTTCTCTAACACCATTCTTCTGGTGTCAAAATCTCTTAGGTTTAAATTTTCTGAAAATAACCACTTCATCTTAATTTTTGAATGATATTTTCTAAAATATTTTATACTATGTTGATAGTTTTTCTTTCAGGACTTTAAAATCTATTGTTACTGGTTTGCATGTTTCTCTTGGAAAGTTAGTAGTTAATCTATTCATTGATACTTGAATGTAATCTTTTTTGTGTTATATTTAATATTTTCTCTATGTCTTCCATTCTGCACCAGATTTACTATTTAGTGACATGTGTATATAACATTTTATTTAACCTGTTTGAGTATGTGGATCTGTGATTTGGTTTCTTTCATCTGTTTTGTATAGTTCTTAGCCATACCTAAAATTGTTGTTTTTGCCCTATTTTCTCTATTTCTCTTATGGTGCTCCAATTACAAGTATCTATAAAGAGCTTCTTACTTTATGCTCCATTTCTTTTCCCTCTTTCTTCTGTATTTCCCATCCCTTTGTTTTTCTATGTTTCATTCTGAGTAGTTACATCTACCTATCTTCCAGTTCACTAATTCTCTTTTCAGATATGTCTAATCAGCTTCTAAAACTATCAATTAATATCTTAGTTTCTGTCATTGATATTTTATGTCCCGTAATTCCTACTTGCCTCCTTAATAAATCTTACTTGTCTCTTTGATAAATATTTGTCCCCTGCTAAAATCCATAATCTTGCCTTCTTTAATCTTGAGCTTAAAAATAAGCAAAGTGATTTTATTCTGGGCCTAAAGTTTCCAATATCTGTAAACTTCGGGGTCTGTTTCTATTTTTTATGATGATTCTTATTCACACTGTATTGTCTCATCAGGTGCTTGACTATTTTTTATTGTGTGAAGGACACTCTATTTTAAAACTTCTTTGTAGAAATGGTTTAAGGCCAAAGATTATTTCAATGCACTTTTGCCAGGTGTCTATCTCCCCCAGCATTCTTAGATCACTTAATTTTCAATTTCAGTAATTGAAATGATTTAATTTCCATTTCACTCTTACTATTAAATCACTTATCTTTGTGAGTACTAATCCTAAGACCAGAGAGCTTACCAGGTCATACCCTTACCATCCTTGGACTCGACACTTTGTACTCCACCTACTGAAATTACAAAGTCATTACTCACCCTCTAAGTCTCCTCAATGATTCTTCCAGAACTGACTAATGCCCAAGGGGGAACAGCATGTCAAATCAGGTATAATTTTATGGTTTTCTATATTCTTCAAGTTTTTGAATTTGTAGTTCTTTATCTTCTAACCTCCTGACTCCTTCAAGCATATTTTTTCTTAATATTTTGTCCAGCTTTTTTATGAAACCTCAAAAAGGGGGTTAGTCTACTCTTCTTTTTCTTTATTACCAGAAGTGGAAGCCAATACAATCTTTAATTAAGAGGTTATTTTCTTTAATTATATGTTTAATCAAAAAATAAGATTAGGACCCTTCCTGCAGGACAGCTGGTATCCAGCCATAATATTCAGAGCATAATAACTTCCTAACATCCACTTGTCTTTAAGGGTTAGTCTGTATGCTCAGCAGCACCTTCTGGAGATCCAGGGTTGCTATGAAATAATGTAAGGTTTCTGGGGCTGCTGCAGAGCTTCTGTAGTACTGAAAATAGTGGACACAAAATGATTCTTGGCTATAAGGGTTCTATCTAGTCACAATCAATTTTTATATTCAGATCCTTGGTTTTACTCTTAAGTCACAAGAGAGTGTTCACTGGTAAATGTATTCAAGCATGAAATATTTTAAAACTGCTTCCATTATTAAATAAACTATTTTATCTAGCTAAACAATTTTTAGATGTGGAATTACTTTCTCTGGCCTGGGCCTGAAATCAAATCTTACTGAAATAGATGAGAATAGCAGCTGAAACTGAGAAAACTTTTGAAGGAACAGGTCCACAATTCACAACTTACTGCTTTTCTGTAATACATTTAATACTTGAAAATCAAATTACTATCATCATTCTTACATGAAACTCTTTCACATATGAACAAGTTATAAATAAATTTAATTCTGGTTATATCAAATAGTAATATTGATCCAGCTGATGAGGAAATTTGCTAGAAGAAATGAGTGACTGGTTGAGAAGCATTGTTTTACACATTCAACCTGATTAATTTATAGAAAAGAAAAAAGAACCTCATACTGATTTTGAAAATTGGCTACTTTAAATGATAGGCAAATATTGTAATATGTAACAATTAGCTTTTTTTTATTAGAAAAGTTGTGAGTTTACAAATCAATCAGGCATACCATACATGATTGGCTTTTATGCCTACCCTCTTCTATGTTCCTTCCTGTATCTCAGGGTCTAGAGGCTTAGGAACTACACTTCCCTGGAGCCATAATTCTGAGTGAAAAGGAGCTTCTGCCAGTGAATCATACTCATATGCCTTTTTAACAGAGAAAGGGAGGAGGAGGTGATGCTTTGATTGTGGCACTGGCAAACAAGTTCTGACCGATGTTAGAGTTTGTGGTGGCCACTTTCCATATTCCAATGATTAGTCACTAGTCTGGGTGTGAGGAAGTTGTGATGTTGCCAACAATGGTAGCCACAGAAGTGGGAGCTTTCTGACCCCAGGATCAGAATAAAAGTGGTTTAACTTTAAAATCAATGGTTTTGGACCCCTGATTTTCACCTCTTCAGCCCTTCTAAAAAATTTTTTTGTAATATTCTATTTCCCCACATTAAATTTTATTGTTCTTGAAATGCGCCATAGCTAATGTCACTTGGAGCATTCAGACATTTAACATTAAAATGATCACTAAGTAAATGAGCTATCTATTCTCATTGCATCCTGCAAAGAGTCATACTTGGTCCAAGATACAGATGCTTGGGTCATCTTGCAGACTAAGAGAAATTCAGCCTACTTTTTGTTCTTTCTTCTAATGGAGTAAAAGGGAGAGTAGCCTCCTAGATATTTTGGGTTTAGGTAGCATGATTCATACCTTAGGTGCCTCTAGGATAGTAGACTTCTGGGAGACTCTAGTTAACTAAAAATAAAATGGAAATTTTCATCATCCTCAGACCCGTGATCCATGGCTTTCAGTTGCCAGTTTTCTCAGTACTTGAAAGAAGTTGCTGGAGTTGAAACTTCATTCAGCATTGAAAATACCAGACAATGCACATGAACCCCTAAGGTCAATCACTGGACATTCATGATTTTCTTTATAAACACCTACACTGACTTTGCTTTCTACACTGTTTGATTCAGCCACAACTTCCAGTTACTGTGTTAATAAATCATTTATACTATTGGAAAATAGTTTAAAAGTAACTTCAAGCCAAATTATTAGGAAACTCATATGATTTGAAAGTTGTAGTATCTAAGCATCATAATTAAAATTCATCAGAGTATGACATAGCTGCCTAAATTAGAACAAAAGTGGCATGTATATTGCTGATTTTCATTTCTCAAATAAAACTTTTTATCATTTTGATATTATTAGTCACTGCTAAATTATAAATCCATGCATAAACCTGAAAGAATCATTTCTATCAGAAAAGTCATTTGAATATTTCAATGATGCATTTCTACGGTCATTTTGGTCAGATAAGTTACTTTTCCACAAAGATGAAGAGGTCAGTGAGGGTGGGACTGTGGACTTAGATGGTAGGGCCTCCATGGCCACTTTCATTGGCCCAGAGGCCAGGTGAGTATGTGGGGCTACCTCCTCATGTACTGAGAAAGGGGGCTGCTGCTTCAGTGGTCTGAGAGGATACAGCATTAGCCACAAAGGATTATTAGTGAATGTGAAGAAGATTCAGAAAATTATTCTCAGACCCTGAATCTTAAAAGACCATTTCCATCTGTATTGCAAACTTGCTTGGGACCCATAACCTCTTTGTTCCTTCCAATTTCTCTCTAATGAAATGGGAACATGTATCCTATATCTGTCCCACCATGATATTTTGGAAGTAGATAAATTTCTAAGTTTCACAGGTCTGTGGACAAAGAGGAATCTTGCCCCAGGGTGGACCTTATCCAGAGCATCACCTATCACTGATTTAGATGATTTAGTTAAAAATATTTGGAAGTTTAGCTGAGTTGATATTTAGATGAGATTTTCAATTTATAGATAATGCTGTAATGGGTTAAGATTTTAGAGATTGTTGGGATAGGGTGAATGTATTTTGCACATTAGATGGATATGAATTTTGGGAGCTAAAAGGCAGAGTACTGGGGTAAGTACTGTTCCCCAAAATTTCATGTCATCCCAGAAACTCAAATGTGACATCATTAGGAAATAATTTGACAGGATGTAATTAGTAAAGTTAACATGAGTTCATAATTGATTAGAGTGGACCTTAAATCCAATATGATTGGTATCCTCACAGGAAGAGACATACAGATCAAATGGCAGAGGGTGACTGAGGCAAAGATTGGAGTGTTACATTGACAAACCAAGGAATGCCAAGGATTGTCAGTAGCCAGAGAAGCTAGGGGAGAGGCATGGAACAGATTCTTTTCTATAAGCTCAGGAGACCATGACCCTATGATATCTTGATTTCTAGCCTCCAAAACTGTGATAGAAATATTTTCTGTAGTTTTAGGTTACCCAGTTTGTGGTAATTTGTTATGGCAGCCCTAGGAAACTAGTAGCAAGATGATTAAACCAAGCATATCAATAATTACATTAAGTGTAAATTAATTAAATACTAGAATTAAAAAACAGATCATGAAAAAATAAGCAAGAACCAACAACATGCTGTTTTGATATACATTAAATTTAAATCCAATAAACATCTTGCAATTGTCATCTTATTTGACATGCCTACATTACTGTTTAACAATAGTTTTCTTATATAGATCACTGCTAGCCACCTAAGTCATTTTTGTAATACTTATACTAACAGTAGTCATCATCATCTTCATGATAGTATTAAGTAAAAGTAGGGGTAGGATTAGTAATAGCTAAAATTTGTGGAATACTTCCATGTGCTACAGGGTATTAAAAGTGACTTATAAGCACAATATCATTTAATAATTCATCAAATTACCAAGTAGTGGTATAATTATATGAAAAAACTAAGTAATAATAATAATAACTATGACATCCTCATTTCATATATGATGTAACATATACAGAAAAGACTAGTACTTATTTTTAGGTCATACAATTCAATTCAAGCAGTGTAACTCCAAAGCTCCTTAACATGCATTCTGCAAACTTCCAATTTTGTAACTTCTAACCACTTTACATGCCTCTTTTTAAAACCAAAGTTCATATCAACCTGATGCTTAAGCCCCCTTGGTAGCTTCCTATTGCCCTTGGTATAATGCCAAAACTATGTGATGTGACTTACCAGATATGTATAAATTACTATATCATTGCTCTTCTGTCTCAGCTCCTGCCAATTTCTCCTTAAATCCTATTTTCCAGCCATTTGAAACATCATCCAGTTACTTCAACATAGCTTTCTCTCAACTCTAAGTCTTCTCACCTGCTGTACTGAAACAATCTTATTCTCCCACATTATGTTTGAATGCCTAGCACACATTTATCCTTGAGGCCTTAGTCTATTAAAATTTTCTTAGGAAAAATCTCCCATATAGGCAATCTAACACAAACCTTCAGTCATGATTAGGACACATCCATATTCTATCTCTTGCTGTTTTCTGCTCTCACAGTGCTCATGACTCACTAGGTCATTCAGTGGAGTCACATCATACACACATTTATCTTACATAAGTTTGGTTGATACTTAGTATAAGAAAAAACTTACTTTTTTGTTGATATTTTTAGTGTAGCAGAGCTCTTAAACTAAAGCTATTTTATCTGATGCTAACTTAAGAAAAGTGCTACATTTCACAACTGAAGGTAAAAAATTGGCTCTGTTTTACTCATGGCCACTAAGCATTTGCTGGA
This sequence comes from Tolypeutes matacus, assembly GCA_026826555.1. Classification (NCBI taxonomy): domain Eukaryota; kingdom Metazoa; phylum Chordata; class Mammalia; order Cingulata; family Chlamyphoridae; genus Tolypeutes; species Tolypeutes matacus. The sequence goes on from JAKSZT010054515.1 coordinate 7,258,466, forward strand.
TCCTAGTTGAAAAAAAATTTTTTTTCAAACCCTAACAATTATTGTCATGATGAAAAAATATTTATCAGAATTAGTATTGACTTGTAGCCCTTCTGGGCTACAGAGCTCCTAACTTCTCACCCCTCATCCTTTCCCTTCCCTCATTTCTCTCGGTCCTCCTTCTACTATGTTCCTAGTTTGTTTACTGAGAGATGATATATTGGTATATTATATATTATAGACTAATTAAGTTCTTTTCATTTTTGTTAGAAATTTCTGTCTATTTACTAATTCCCACATTTGGTACAATTGCACTATAATTACTAGTTTCCTTTCCTCTATTTTTAATTAGAGAGTCAACCACATGAGAGAAGTGATAGTTTCTATTTTGTTAACCGTTGATTTCTTAGCATCTCGCTTAATGCCTGATATATTAATTGTTCGTATTGATAATAATCAAAATATGCCCTTAAAGTCAGTAATAGCAGAATTAATGTGATGAAATTCACATGGAGCATTCGGCTATTCCTGAAATATATATGTAATTATAAAATAAATGAATATTATTAATCCCTGTGTCATCACAGTTTTACTCACCCCTGTGCTCCCTCGTCCCCCAGTATCACCAACAAAAACAAATCTTTAAATTCTAACTTTGAATCCCAAGCTTTTGTAAAGGAAAATTAAAACACAGGGTAGATAAAAGCATAGATGAGGAAAGCCCATTTACAATGCAAAGTAATAAATTTAAATTAGGTGAGTAAATCCAGAAAGGTGCTTCAAGAGAAAGATGAGAAAGGAGAGAAAGAGCATATTTAAATCGCGACAGGAGGAATTTTCTTTAGGAGTAGAGATATTTGGGGGAAGAAAATGCCATTTATATGGAGGTTAGTGAACAGGTAGGGATAAAGAGAGGGCGTGTAAGATTGTCTTGATGTGCATTTGGAATGTACCTCCCGCCCTTGCAGTGGTGATTGTTGAGAGCCCACCATGGTCTGCTGTATGAATCAGCCTTGGTTGCCATTGGGCCAAAATATTTCTAATTTTAAGTCACATCATATTTGGATAAACATAAACTTTTTTAGAATTTTTTGAAAGGAATTAATAACATTGGCTAATGTCAAAATTTTATCTTTTGCTTAGACCTGTTTTTATAAATGAACTTTTATCTATTTTATATGGAAACTAGGAAATGACACTCAACTTAAAACTTCTTCCAAATGTAGAAATTCTACCTGTGTTGTGTAACCAGCTCCCCTCTCTCATCATTCTTAATGCTTGGGACTGTATTCGTGGGTGTTTAAACGTTAATTGATGATTACAGGCACTCCACTTGGATTCTCATTTCTTTCCCTCCGCCCACACTAAATGGCATTAATCCTGAAGACCCTGGTCTTAATTGTTTTATCATACCTTTTAATTTTTCAGGTCATTAAAATAACAAGAGCCCCTCTGAGATACCTGTGTCTAGGGTGGCAGGTGGGTAAATGATTCTCTGCAGTGACAGTTTTCTTTACTACTGAAACTACTTCTACCATCAAAGCACCTGTTATCTGGCATCATGATTTCAAATGATGGTTTTTGTATTATGCGTAGAAGGCTCAGACATACCCTGTAATATTCTCCCTACCCTACCCAGGTGAGAAAAACTGTGGATGGAGAAATAGATGCGTCTCTTTAAAGTTGTCATTTACATCCTGGTGTAATCACGTGTCATAATTTTAATATGTGTAAAATACTTTCGTTTCACCTGATTCCCTCTCTTAGCCTGACCGCCCTGTAAACCAACAAGCTTAAATTGGCTCAATACATAATTATATCAATTATATCAATAAAAATATTGTCTTCACACATTTCCTACTTATATTTTCTTTTTTTAGTTAAAATTGGTGTTATTGTAAAATAATCGAACATGTCATAAAAATATTATATTGCAAACAAAGTGACAACTTCCTGATTTGTTAGTATGTAGAACTGTCACTTAAAAACAAAATTTCATTTTCTCATATTTTTTAATATTTAGGTAAGTAAATCACATTTATTGAATCAAAGCAATGAGTATACATGAAATATTTAACACTTAACTTTTAGACAAATGATCTAATAAAGAATAATTGGTTAATTTATTTCCTTTTCTCTCTAATATTAAACTTCAGTGGGAGCTTTGCATGCATATTAATTTATCTTAAATTTATGCAAAAATAGATTAGCATTTCTTGGCAATCATTTGTTTTGCATTTTTGCTTTCAGCCATTTTTAAAACCACCTGCTGTATTTGCCTTTTGCTCAAAGTGTGCTGCTGACAGTAACAAATAATGCAGATTAAATTTGCTTATTATGACAGGCAAAACACTGAGTAAAAACAAAACAATATAATCCTACATTTGTTTCCTCTGTTTCAGTGGTGGCTTAAAGAAACACTTTTGATTTGCAAGAGCATTAATTTCTTATCGTTTGGCAAGTCTTATTGGACTACAATGCAGACAGTATGTGAAACTAAATGTAATTATACAATTTATAAAGTATAGCTCTGTTTTTTACAAAGTTCTAAAAATATTCGGTCAAAAGATTACTCTTAGATTCTTTTCATAGTTTCAGAATCATTAGAATTTGCCACAAATATATAATATTGTTAGTAAATGAAAACATCTAGACTGAACATTTCTGAAGGCAAAAATTGTCAAGGGAATAATAGATTTTTCATTTTGCATGTATTTCTGCTCTCTTCTTATATATCAAATAAAAACAACACAAAACAAGTACTTTCAAAATTTAAAAAGCAAAGATTATGATCTGACACAAAGGACGTTTTTTCAACTTTGCATGCCTCTTTTGGATAGCAGCAATAATAACAGCTGTGGTGGATAATTGGCTCTGGGACCTGTGTATTGTTGACCTGCAGAATTAGTCCAGCTTTCAAAAAACCTTCGCTGTAAATTGTGGTCATCTCTGATGTTTCCATTTATTTTATTTAACAAGAGAAATAAATGGACACTCATGATCCAGTGATCCCTATCACTTGATTGCTTCATGGATGCTTTTAACTCCAGGATTAATTCTTTGAATTTATTGAGGCAAAAGCAATACAAGCAAATTAGATTCAATTTATCCCTGTAAATAATAAAGAAATTATAAATTATTATGCAGCCTGTTCATCTGTAAATGTCAAAAATAAATTTTTCATTTTATACTTATATTGAACTAATTTTTGCACATGTATGTTATCCTAATATATAACTGACATGGTCTTGTTTTAAGGCCCTGCTTAAAGAGACTCTTATGGACTTTTATGAAAATGTGTGGAAGATTTGGTTTTGTCAATTCAGTATTCATACAGTCCTCATAGGAGTAGGAAAATTTAAAGTTACATTAAACATAATTTCTAACATTTGTATACTCTCTATATGCCAGACTTTGTACTAATTGTTTTTATTATTACTTTGTTTAATCCTTACATGCCTTTAAGGTCGATAATATCGTTTGCAGAATAAAACAAAAACAATGTACAAAGAGGTTTGCTTCAAAGGGTAAAATATGTAGACTTAGAATTTGAAGTCAAACACGATTAAATGATTTCAGAATCTGTGCTGTGATCATTCTGCTGCCCTACCTTTGTTATCCCCAGTAGGAACAGGGAGAATTGGAAACATTAAGTAGGATTTAGGTAGAGCCACTGTGTTAATTCATTGATGGAAGCCTTTTCCTTCTCTTACATGTGACATAAGAGTAGCCACATATATAGCATATATACATCCTGCCTTTTAAAGGAAAATTTGCTTGTTAAATTGGTGATATTTAACCATTCTTATTCTCGTCTTCCTATTTGTTTACTTGGGAAAATAATACGTATCAGCAGATTTCTCAGCAGTGACAGTTAGAGCCAGATGACAATAGAAGAATATTTTTTTAAATGCTGAGAGAAAATAGTTATAAGAGTAGAAAACTACAACCCAATGAAGCTAAAATAAAGTTGTTTTGTATCAGCAATAACTCATAGAGTTTACCAGTAAAATTCCTTGTTGAAAAAAACACTAAAGAATGCATTTCAGAAAGAAAGAAATTGAGGGCATAAGGAAGGAATAGCATGCAAGACAAAATGGTGTGCAAGAATTTTAAATCTTTGGGTGAATCTAAACAGCACTGAGTATTTGAAGTCCTGGCCCTTTTCATGGTGTTTAAGACCTAGCCTGGAGGTGACAGAAACTAATTAGTTATATTTTTCCTGGGTGGAAAAATCACCATGAAGTATAAAGGCAGATACAGGGGAGCGGATATAGCGTAATGGTTGAGCCCCTGCTTCCCACGTTCAAGATCCTGGGTTCAATCCCCAGTACCTTCCCCCTCCCCCCAAAAAGACAGATACAAACAACATCATTCCTTTTGCATGTTAATGAGATTAATCTTATCTAATATATGCTCCTTGCACATCAACTGAAGGCCACTTAAACATTTGAACATTGAAATGTATGGTCTTTCATCACCAACCTCAATTACTGTCAGTAGCCATCAACAACCGTCCTTCCATCATTTGTGCTTTCACTTATAGCTTCTTGAACACACCTCACTCTTGCTTTTAGCCTTTTCTGGTATATCTTTGGAAAACCCACATGTTTACCTACTTAATTCACATATATTGTTCTGCATCAGCTCAGATGTCACCTCCCTCTGGAGGCCTTTTCTGCCTATGCCTTACCTGTTCTTCCCAGTTTCCATCCAACTTTTAATTCAGTTAGACAACCCTCAGGGTATATTCTATGTAACTCCTTACTATGTTCTCACAAATTATATTAAACATGTTTTTTATGTTGAAATTCCCCATTACATATTAAGCTACCCAAAATAAAATATTAATAATACAGTATTAATATTTTTTCAGTTATCACCCTAGACCTCAATTTGGGGACACATTATCCTATACTATTATCCAAAATATAAGACAAAATGTCATTAGTGTTGTAGACTGTAACAACAATGCTGAAGCAACTCAGATGAGATGCCATGTTATACATCAATAATCCAAAAAATTACTTGGCAGTGCTGAACCAATAATTTAGCAAGTAGAACTACAACCTTCAAAAGTAGCAATGGGTAAACACTGCTGAAGGATCTAATTTAATTCTAACATGCTTCTAAAAATCTGCCTGCTGATAGGTCAGTAGGATTTACAGTGGAGTAGTTTCAATTTAATTTTTTATTCTAAAGTAATTTCAAACTTACAGAGAAGTTGCAGGCATAGGACAAAAAACTGCTTTATACCCTTCATTTGATTCAACAGTTGTTAACACTTTACCACACTTGCTTTTTCTCTATCTATAAATTTTAATTATTATTGACTTTCTTTTTGCTGAACCATTTGAGAGTAACTTGAGTATATATCTCTTAAGAACCACCACATTCACTTACATACCCTCAATATCATTATCGAATTTATGAAATTTTAAATGTGTGACTTTTATTATCCAACAGCTAGCCCACGTTAAAATTTTGCACTTATCTATCTCTTCAGTCTCCTTTAATATGGAAACAGTGGTTGTCTCTCGCGAAATGACTGTGTTTGAAGATATACACTTGTTCTTTTGTAGAGAGGGATTGCCTGATGTTTGTTCAAGATTATGCCTTTTTGACAGGAACACCATATGAATGGTTTGACATGAGAAGGGATATCAAATTAGTGTAGACTCAATATTGGTGATGTTAATGTTACTCTTTTATGACAATTATAAGTTGTCATTTTCCATTTGTAATATGGAGAAACATTATTGACCATTTAGTAAATGTTCTATACCCAAATTTCACCCAATATTGTTAGCATCGCTTGATTATTCTTGGCTAAATTAATTGTATCTATGATGGTTGTAAAAGAGTATTTTCTCACTATTTCATTCCTTCTATATTTAGTAATTTTCATTCCACTGTAAGGAAGAACTTTCCTTTCATATTTATTAATTAGTTTATTTATGTATTTTTTATAAGTTTTGGCTCATGGATTTTTATTTTTTTCCCTTGGATTTTTGTTACTGTCCATGTTTATTTGGATGCTAAAATCATCTCATGAACAGTAGAGGTCCCTACATATGGTCCGCATAGCCTTTGGTATACCCTCATTAATTCTTTTTTTAGCAATTCTCTACTTTCTGACACCCCAAAGTATTCCAGGCTCACTTTTAACTTTTCTTACCGCAACACTGGAATCAGGCATTTCTCCAAAGATCCGTCATTACTTCTAGTGACGACAATTATTTAGAACTCAAAATCTGTATATTAGATGTGCTCATTGTTGCTTTGATGCCATTACTTTCAGCAGACCAAAGTAGAAAATACATACATATCTGTATAAATTTTATATAAACAAAATACAGATGTAAACCATCAGTTAACATTAATTCCTCTATTTTCAATTCAACACTGAGAATTTTTTTGTGTCTTCCCCCATTGCATATCAACACATTCCTTTTTCTACATTAAGAACTCTGGATCCCAATATCAATATGTTTCCCATTTACTCAGTGCTATAAAAAACACAATACAGTTTCAGACTTACTTCATCCACATTACTACGAACAACAAACTTACAAATTAGTGTTCAAGAGTTTTTAAAACCCTTTTTATCCTTAGAGTAGGAGAAAACAATAAAGCAGTGTGTTCAAAAGTTACTTGTAAGATGGCGTTAGTGTAGGAGGGCGCACACTGCAAGCTCCCAGAGCAAGGCGGATTGGGGACGGGGTCCTGCCCGGGGGTCTGTGCTGTGCACGCGTGGAGTGAGAAGCTTGGGACATCTATCTGCGGGGATCGGAGGCGTGGACGGAACAGTGGAGATTCGTGAGTTTTGAGGCTGCCGGTGGAGGTTGGCACAGGCGGCTGAGCCCCGCGGTTCCGGAAAAAAATATAAAACGGCCATTTGGAGCCACGGGCGGGGCGAAAAAGTTTTATTTTCTGGGGATCTCGCTGCCTGGCACCCCTTGGACCTTGTGTGAACAGAGCAAACGAGCTAATCAGCACCAGGTGAACCGGAGGGGGGATTTTGGTCGGGGAACGGAGCTGATTTCCCTAGCCACCCAGGGATAAGACCCGGGCTGCTGCGGAGCCAGGAGGAAGGGACACTTCCCAAAAAAGGGAGGGTTCGGTTGGAAGACAGGGAAGGGTATTTTATATTTTTAGACATTGATCTGGCTGCCTGCACCGCCCCATAGCTTTGGGGAGCAGATAAGCCGACCTGAAGCAGCATCAGGCTGAGAGCAGACACGAATCTGCACTCAAACTGATTTACTGAGCAGCCCGGTGACGCTGGAGATCGGCACCAGAAGGGGCAGAATCCGCCATCTTTAGCACTCCTCACTGACTGACATCAGAGTTTCAGCTAACCTGGGGAGTCCAGAAAGTGGGACGTGCTTGATTAATTTCCACGAGCCCAGCTAGGGTCCCTTCCATAAAGGGGTTGGTCTAGAGGAGGAATTATTTTGGGTCCTGCATTTGGTTAAAAAAAAAAAAAGTGAGGTCACCTCAACAAATGAAAAATAAATTCTTTTTAATTTAGTTTAATAGCTAAAAGCTGCTTCAGGACCTGCATATAGAACCCTGCGGGGAAATTGATTGATAAACACAAGCAGGCAGAGAGGATCCACATGGACCCTAGGGGAATCATTGACCCTCCTAAGCTCTGTTTCACTGCTTGCCTGTGTGGTTCTTTGGTTTTTCTTTGTTTATTTCTTGTCTATTGCTTTTCTTTCCTCTTTCCTCCCCCCTTTCTTTTTTTCTTTCATTTTTTAAAATTAGGTGCTGCTAGCTTGTCACTTCTTTGCTGTGCTTCTTCTTCAGTAACTTCCCACTCACTGTCTATATTGATTTTGTATTCAAAACTATCACTTATCCTTCCTTCATCTTTCTGCCTTCTGCTTTCTGTTGTGGCTCTTAGATACACCATTTTTTCATATGCCCACAACAAAAGGGTGTCAATTTCTATTCCATCTATTTTGTTTTCTTCTTTTTTTTATTAGTATTAACTCTTTCCTTTCAGCCCTTTCTTCACTATTTGTCTCCCTCCTTCTAAATCACTATATATATATTCCTCTATTTGTTTTCCCAGTCCATTGTAGGAACTCCACTTTTTTTTCCTATTACTCTACACTGCCTACATGAGTTAAACATCCATCTCATTAAGTTTCATTTGGCTCCTCTTCTAACTTTTATCAATATTACTATTATCCTTCTGCCTTCCTTACATCTTTTGATTCCTCTGGCCCTAATCTTTTGCCTTCAAGGGAACATAGAAAGAAGCAAGGAAATAAAATAAGAAGAAAATGTTCTAGAGAGATAACACACACGCACAACCACCAGCTAAATAAAACTCTAGAGCATAGAGAAAAGCTAATCAACTGAACAAACCCATCAAGATAATATGATGACCAGAGGGCAACCTAAAAATACAAATGACTCTGAGAAACAGGAAAACATGGACCAGTCCAATGAACACATTAAAAACCAGGAAGTGATGCAGCACATCGAACAACTAACCAAAGCTATCCAAACAAATATCATGGACCAACTTAAAGAAGTGAAGGAAGAGATAAAGGATATAAAGAAGACACTGGGAGAACATACTGAAGAAATTGCAAACATGCCTGAAAAGATAATGGATATGATGGTGCACAATGGCACAATCCAAGAAATCAAAAAGACGCTGGATTCACATAATAGCAGATTTGAACAGGCAGAGGAAAGAATTAGTGATATGGAAGACAATACAGCTGAAATCAAAGATATAGTAGAACAGTTAGACAAAAAGATAGAAAAAATCCAGCAGGGACTCAGGGAATTATCCGATAACACAAAATGAACAAACATACGCATTATGGGCATCCCAGAAGAAGAAGAGAAGGGAAAAGGAACAGAAAGAGTGTTGAAGGAAATAATGGCTGAAAACTTCCCAACCCTATTGAGAGAGATGGATGTGGAGATCCAGGAAGCACAGCGCACACCAAATAGTATAAATCCCAACAGGCCAACTCCAAGACATATACTTGTCAGAATGTCCAATGCTCAAGACAGAGAGAAAATACTCAAGGCAGCAAGAGAAAAGAGAACCATCACATACAAGGGAAGCACAATAAGATTAAGTGCTGATTTCTCAGCTGAAACCATGGAGGCAAGAAGACAGTGGTAGGACATAGTCAAAACACTAAAAGGAAAAAACTTCCAGCTATGAATTCTCTATCCAGCAAAACTGGCATTCAAAAATGATGGAGAGTTCAAAATATTCACAGATAAACAGAAATTAAGAGAGTATGTCAATAAGAAACCTGCACTTCAAGAAATACTAAAGGAATCTCTACAAGTTGAAAGGAAAAAACAAGGGAGAGAGAGTTGGAGGAGAGTTTAAAAACAACTGAAAAGACAAAAAGAGAAACAAAATAGCATGTGACATACATTAACGCAAAGAAAAAATGGCTTAAGTAAGAAATTCATTATGAGTAATAACACTGAATGTTAATGGATTAAATTCAGCAATCAAGAGACACAGATTGGCAGAATGGATAAGAAAATATGATACATCTATATGCTGTCTACAAAAAACCCACCTTCGACCCAGGGATTCAAGGAGACTGAAAGTGAATGGCTGGAAAACAATTTTACAAGCTAACAATAGCCAAAAAAGGGCAGGAGTAGCTATTCTAATATCAGACAAAATAGACTTTAAATGCAAAACTATTGTAAGAGACAAAGATGGACACTACATATTAGTAAAAGGAGTAATCGCTCAAGAAAATAGAACAATCATCAACGTTTATGCACCGAATGGGGGTGCCTCAAAATACATGCAGCAAACTCTGGAAAAACTAAGAGGAGAAATAAATGCCTCAACAATTATAGCAGGGGACTTCAATACACCATTTTTATCATTAGACAGAACATTTAGATGGAGAATCAATAAAGAAACAAAGGCACTCAACAATACATTAGAAGACCTGGACTTAATAGACAGACACAGAACACTACACCCAAATACATTAGGATTTACATTCTTCTTGAGTGCACATGGAACATACTACAAAATAGACCACATGCTAGGCCACAGAACAACTCTCAATGAATTCAGAAAGATTGAGATTATACAAAGTAATTTCTCTGACCACAATGGAATGAAATTGGAAATCAATAAGGGCCAGAGAAACAGGTTAGGCACAAGGATATGGAAGTTAAACAACACACTCTTAGACAAACAGTGGGTCAAAGAGGAAATCTCAAAAGAAATCAGTAACTACCTTGAAACTAATGAAAACGACAACACAACATATCAAAACTTATGGGATGCAGCGAAAGTAGTCCTGAGAGGGAAGTTCATAGCCATAAATTCATATATTAAAAAAGAAGAAAAAGTTAAAATTGAAGACGTAAATGCACACTTGGAGGAATTGGAAAAACAACAACAAACTAAACCTAAGGGAAGTAGAAAAAAGGAAATAACAAAGATTAGAGCAGAACTAAATGAAATAGAAAATAAGAAATCACTGGAAACAATAAACAAAACCAAAAGCTGGTTCTTCGAGAACATCAATAAAATTGACAAACCCTTGGCCAGACTGACAAAGAAAAAGAGAGAACAGATGCAAATACATAAAATAAGGAATGAGCAAGGGGATATCACTACTGACCCCACAGAAATAAAGAGTATCATAAGAGGATACTTTGAAAAATTATATGCCAAAAAGAATGATAATTTACAGGAAATGGATAAGTTTCTAAAAACTCACAAACAGCCTACATTGATGAAAGAAGATATAGATGAACTCAACAGTCCAATTACAAGTAAAGAGATAGACTCAGTCATCAAAAACCTCCCAACTAAGAAGAGTCCAGGACCAGATGGCTTCACAGCTGAATTCTACCAAACATTCCGGAAAGAGCTAACACCAATTCTACTTAAGCTCTTCCAAAAAATAGAAGTAGAAGGAATATTACCTAACTCATTCTATGATGCCAACATTACCCTAATACCAAAACCAAATAAAGATACCACAAGAAAGGAAAATTACAGACCAATTTCTCTAATGAACCTAGATGCTAAAATCCTCAACAAAATACTTGCTAATCGCATTCAACAGCATATCAAAAGGATTATACACCACGACCAAGTGGGTTTCATCCCAGGTATGCAAGGGTGGTTCAATATAAGAAAATCAATCAATGTAATACACCACATAAACAGATTGAAAGAAAAAAACCACATGATAATCTCTATAGATGCAGAAAAAGCATTCGACAAAATAAAGCACTCTTTCCTCATAAAAACACTACAAAAGATAGGAATAGAAGGAAACTTTCTGAATATGATAAAAGGTATATATGAAAAACCCAAAGCTAACATCATTTTCAATGGTGAAATCCTAAAAGCCTTCCTTCTGAGATCAGGAACTAGACAAGGATGCCCACTATAAACACTCCTATTTGAAATTGTCTTAGAAGTACTTGCACAAGCACTGAGGCAAGAAAAGGGCATAAAAGGCATCCAGATTGGAAAAGAAGTAAAAATTTCATTATTTTCAGATGACATGATCCTATACATAGAAAGCCCTGATAAATCTACAACAAGGTTTCTAGAACTTATAAAGGAGTTCAGTAATGTTGCAGGCTATAAGATCAATGCTCAAAAATCAGTAGCATTTCTGTACTCCAATAATGAGCTAACTGAGGAAGAAATCAGGAAAAAAATACCATTTACAAAAGTAACTAAGAGCATCAAATACCTACGAATAAATTTAACTAAAGATGTAAAGGCCTTATATACAGAAAACTACACAACACTGTTAAAGGAAAGCAAAGAAGATTTAAATAAATGGAAAAATATTCCCTGTTCATGGATAGGAAGACTAAACATCATCAAGATGTCTATCCTACCCAAACTAATCTACAGATTTAATGAAATCCCAATAAAAGTCAACACTGTATTTTTTAGGCAACTGGAAAAACTAACCACAATATATATTTGGAGAGGCAAGAGGCTCCAAATTGCCAAAGACATATTGAAAAAGAAAAATGAAGTTGGAGGTATCACACTACCTGACTTTAAAACATACTACAAAGCTACAGTGATCAAAACTGCGTGGTATTGGCACAAGGATAGACCTACTGACCAATGGAACCGAATTGAGAGTTCTGATATAGATCCTCGCATATACAGTAATCTGATATTTGACAAGGCCACGAAGCCCACTTAGTTGGGAGAGAATGGTCTCTTTAACAAGTGGTGCTTGGCGAACTGGATGTCCATATCCAAAAGAATGAGAGAAGAATACCATCTCACACCTTATACAAAAATCAACTCAAGATGGATCAAAGATCTAAATATAAGAGCCAAAACCATAAAGACCTTGGAAGATAATGTAGAAAGCATCTACAGGACCTTATAATCAGAAATGGTTTCATGAACTTCACAGCCAAAGCACAAGCAGGAAGAGAAAAAATAGATAAATGAGATCTCATCAAAATTAAAAACTTCTGCACCTCAAAGGATGTTATTAAGAAAATAAAAAGGCAGCTTACCCAATGGGAGAAAATATTTGGCAACCATATATCTGATAGGAGCTTAATATCCTGCATATATAAAGAAATCCTACACCTTGAAAATAAAAAGAAAAACAACCCATTTAAAAAATGGGCAAGTGACCTGAAAAGACACTTCTCCAAGGAAGAAATACAAATGGCTAAAAAGCACATGAAAAAATGCTCAACATCGCTTGCTATCAGGGAAATGCAAATCAAAACTACAATGAGATACCATCTTACACCCAT
>JAKSZT010054515.1:7304162-7321999 GCA_026826555.1 Tolypeutes matacus
TTTTTCATACAGTTTATATTTGGTACATACTCAAAGCTTGTTAGCTCTATCTTCCAATGTATTCTAAATCTTATTTCTGCTACTAACACCTTTAATCCAAAGTGTCATCATTTTTCACCTAGTTTATTGCAATTGCCTCCTAACTGGAGGCATTACCATAATACATTCAACAAAGCAGTCAAAGTGATCCTTTGAAACTTTAGCAGGTTTTGTAACTCCTTGCTTAAAATTCGCCAGTGTTTTCTCATCTCACAGGACCTAAGAGCCAAAGTCCTTACAATGGCCTACAGACAATACTTCATCTCTGACCTCGTTAACCCTGCTCTGTCCCTCCATCACTTCATTTGCTCCAGACATACTCTTTTTCTTCCCATTCTTAGAACACACAAAACCTGCTCTTGCTCATGGTTTTGCATGTGAATTCTCTCTTCCTGGAATGCTCTCACCTCACATGGCTAACAACCCACCAGTTGTCTTTGTTCAAATGTCCCTTTCTTTGTGAGGCCTTCCCTAACTACCACTTTTTCAATTACCTCCTACAAATTACCTAGTTCTCTTCCCCTATCATCTTTATTTCCCTTTAAATACTTAGTGCCTAACAGGTATTTGCAGAATAAATGAAAAAGCAAGAAGATTCTATTACTAGATGGAGAATTTTATTTTATTTTACTTAATTTATTATTTTTTACTCTAATGACCAGAACAGTTCTTGGACTTGCTTAGGTCCTTTCTAAAATATTCTATTTTTAGTTGATTTATAATCATTTGTTTTGCTTGTTTTGGGGGAGGAATAAATTGCTGCTTTATTACATGGGTGAAAACGTTCCTCCAGTCAGGAATTAATTTTTTCCAAATATTTAGCCAGTAGTAAAAACATTATTTATTGGATAATACTTCCTTCTATTTATTTCATATGTCATATTATACAGGTCTGTTGTTGGATTTTACATTCTGCTTTCATTAAGATAATTGTCTTTTTTTTTTTTTTAAGCGCCTCTGTTTTAATTGCCTTAATTTTACAGTATTTATGGTCAGTCAGGCTCTGGTCTTTCTTTTTAAAAAGTTTTGGCTGCTTGCTTTAACTTATAAATGGACTTATTTTTTCCAATTCTACTAAGAGCATTTAGGATTTTGATTATAAATGATTTAAATATATGTATTATTATGGGATGACTTGACATCTTTACAATGTTAACACTTCATGTCTATAAACATAGTTTCTTATTTTAAATCCTTCTTAGAAATATATACCTTTTATTACTTTATGGCATCCTGAAAAGTATTATATTTGTTTGTTTTGTTTTCTTTTATTGGGTTTTGATAGACTTTCTACATTTCTACTTTTTTTTTTCCCTGCCCACTACTCCCAACCTACTAAATCCCACAGATCTTTCTTACTTTCTGTCCAAAATAGCTGTTAGTAGCCAATACTAACTAAACACCTACTAAACTCAAGGAAGACAAGGGACTATTGTATCCCTAATGCCTAATCATGTGGTTTTTCCATATAGATCCTCATCATGGGCTTCAGGAAACATGCTTAACTTTATCATCTGGATGGTCCAGAGATGGCACAGCTCCAATAAAGTCACACCTTAAGTTTAAAAGCTCATAGAGATCTTCAAGTTCATCACCTTCACGTTTAGTGTTCACTTGGCCTATATACACATGCCTTCTTTTTATAGCTTGATGATAGAAGGAAAGAGCCATTATTTCTGCATACAAGTCATTGGCATGGTGAGTCATTGTCTGACATGTGTAATTATCCAGTTCATCTTACCCCACTTGGTTTTTCAGCTGGTCTTAGATTTGCTAAAGTAACAATCTGATGACCAGAAGCAAGGCACTGCATCAGATTTTACCAGCTGACCTTCCCACCACTGATCAGAACTGCAGACCACAAAAGGGTGCAGTACCCATGTGGTTTTTACAACAGAAATACTATGAATGAATAGATAGGTGATAAATGAATGAAAGAGAACAAAGAGAACAGAGCCCATAATTCAAATCATACCATCCATTGCTTAGGCAGATCTGTGCTGGATGTAACAGATCAAGCTAAACTGTACCTTAAATCAACATAAAAGGAAGACTTTCCTTCCCTATGTTTTAAGGGAAGGTTAGCTATAGTTTCTTGATTAGGAGAGGAAAACTGCAAATCTTCGTTAAGATGTTCTCAGCTGAAAGAGATCTAAGCTCTTTACATTGAACAGTCATGTAATTTTATTTTTTTAATTAATTAATTTATTTAATCCCCCACCCCTCGTTGTTTGTGCTCGCTGTCTGCTCTCTGTGTCCATTTGCTGTGTGCTCTCTGTGTCTGCTCATCTTCTCTTTAGGAGGCACTGGGAATGGAACTTGGATCCTCCCTTGTGGGACAGAGGCACTCAATCGTTTGAGCCACCTCCACTCCCTGGTTTTTTGTCTCTCTTATTGTGTTTATTCTTTGTGTCTCCTTTTTGTGTCATCTCTTGTTACTTCAGCTCGCTGTGCCAGCCCGTCACGCCAGCTTGCTGTCTTGCTCGTCTTCTCCAGGAGGCACCGGGTACTGAACCCGGGACCTCCCATGCAGTAGGCAGGAGCTCAATCTCTTGAGCCATATCCGCTTCCCTGTCATGCAGTCTTTATTGAAAAAATGAAAAGTGAAAACATGTAACAACAAGATGTAGAGGGAAGAAAATCAAAGGCCTTAGGCATAAAAAAGAAAATGATACTTTAGACATAAAAAATAGCCTAAATATTAAATTGAACCAAGATGCCAAAAGCACATGTGGAAAAACCATTTTGAAACTCATTCCTATGATTTGAAAAGAAGAAAGAAATTTAATATCTACAATTGAAGTTAAAGCTTCTAAGAATGTGTATGTGTCTCTCTGTATGGGAATAGGTACTGAAATATTTCAATATGGAGAAAAATATTGTGATCTTATCAAGTTAAAAACATGTCCTACTTCTTCAATCCATTTCTATGCAGTTTAGGGATTAGTAACAAAATTTTAAAATATAAGAAATGGTGAAAGCAAAATAAGAAAATTTAGAATGCAATAAATATGATAGTAAAATTAACAGTTAACCACAAAATGCACAAACATATCTGCATTTTTATTATTAGCCAAAAACATGTATGGACATTTACTGAATAGGATGTAAAATCTAATTACAATTTTAAGAGTAATAGCGATAATTAAATTGTAAGTTCAATCCTCTAAGTCCAAGAGAAATAAAGCAGTTTTATTTGAAATTTTAATTCAAAATTAACTCTGCCTTTTCTAAAAGAGAAAAAGCTTAGCATAAGAGTCATCCTGAAGATATCTAAAAAGAATTATTTTCCTGATAACAACCTTTAGATACCTCAATAAATAATAAGAGAATAAAATTAATATCATTATACTAACAAAATGTGTCTACACATAGATCTCCCCTCGACATGTAGACCCTATTTTTAAATAAATTGTCAGTTCTCCCAATTAATTGGTTAATTATCATCACATGATAGACATTTATAGGTAAAGGGGACTGTATGACTTAGGACCATGGTTCTTAGCCCTGAATTAATATTGGAATCATCTGGAGGGCTTTCAAAAATACTAATGTACAAGCCCCATCCCAGACTAATTAAATCAGAATTTTGTTTGGTGCCCAGGCATGAGTAATTTTAAAAACTCGCCAGACTATTTCAATGTGCATTCAGGGTCAAGGCCCATTGATGTGAGATAAGAGATAATTGAGGCAAAGTCAGGAAAATCCTGGAGATGATCAAATTCAGCCCATCTTCTCATTCTAGTTAAAATCTCACATAAAAGGTAAAATGTCTACACAAAGCCTTCCTACAAATAACGCAATGTCTCGATTCTGTACACCCAAACTCCCCCATGCATATGTTATTGCAAAGCCTAGACCAGGGTCACAGATATTAGAAAGGCTGATGATGACTTACTATTCAACCCAGAGTCTCCAATCCAGCTTTACCAATACTAAAGCTTATATCTTGATGTCTGAATACAGTATTTGATTCTTGGATCTTTTTTATGGGATTACAGTGGTTTGAGTTGGGAGAGGCAGAGGAAGGCAAGAATATGATTAATTACTACCTTCAAACGCTCACCCATAAGAATATACAACAATGCAAATAATAACCACAGCACTGGGAAAAGAAAACTAGAACAAGAATTGTTAGTGTTTCCACTAAACACTAAAAGGTCTGTAAGACCAATTGGTATGATTTTAGGTGGTTAGTCCCAGGTCTTAGATACAAATATTCTTAGAGTAGAGAAGGCCAATTCATCAGAGAACCAGTATTGCAGAGTAACACTGAGAAGTTATCTTCTTTTTTATATTCACTGGAGGACATACTATTCTATAAATTGGTCACCTAATCAGAGCTTTCTAAAAGGAAGGGCATATATTTTTGAATAGGAAGATAATTATTCAATTGCTATTTTTTTACATTTTTATAGCTCTTTCTGCATTATTAACGAGACCACTGAATCCATCCTTGGATATGGCTACTCTATTTTTTCAGGGACACGAAGGGTTATGTGTCCCTGGATTGTGCAACTGCAAGGCAAGAGTAGCCTTCTTTATGTAAAAAATTCTTGATAGCCTCACGTCTTTTTGTATAAACAAAGATAAAGAAAGCAGTGATAAATATAATAAATGGTCATTTAGCTACTGTGCATAATTAATCATTTTGTACCACTTTCCTTTTTAAATGAAATGATACAGTATTAATACAGTTGAAACCCACTATATACCCTTCTTAATCTCTTTATTTCCTTCCAACCTGAGTGATAAAATTTCCTTCTGCTTGTCAATTTTTATTGTTTATGTTCATATATCTTTTAAAATGAGCATTGTTTTCTGATTGTTAAATTTATATAAATGTTATATTATATATATGATCCAGCAACTTTCTTTTAACATTCAATATTTTTTCTGTCTTGTCAATATATGCAGAAATATTTTAAAAAACATTTTGCAGTATCTATCATTTAATATAGATTATTTTATTTTATTTTATTTATTTGCCTATTGAGTGATTTTTAGGTTGTTTCCAATGGAAAATGTTGTTTTCCAGTTTGAAGGATTGTGTCTGTAATCCTTGAACTCATTTTCTGGTGAACATGTAAAAAGATGTTTTCTGAAAGAGAGACAGGGGCTTGATGTTAGACTATACTTCACATACTTTTAAAATTTTATTAGAATTTTTTCTAATATTCTTCAGAGTGATTAAAGCAGAAACGTGAAAGTTCTTGTTATTTGACATCATTTTCAACACGTGGTTTTTCAGACTTACTAATACTGGACAATGTAATGGGTCTGCAAGGTATTTCATTATTTTCTCAATTTAATTTTCTGTTTACTAATGAGCTGAGCATGTTTTCATAAGTTATAAGCTACTTTGATTTACTCATGTGTAATTTTCTTTTTATTTTCCTGACAACATTTTTATTAGATATTTTGTATGTTTCAAATTAAAGAATTTTTTTTCAAACTTTTTTTTCAATATCTATGATTCAATTATTTCCACTCATTTTATTGCTTTTCTTTTAACTTTGTTTATGTTATCTTACCTGATATACGAAGCTCTTTAATTTTTATGTAGCCAAATATATATATATATATATATATATATATATATTTTTTTTTTTTTTAAGTGATTTGAGTTTTTGTTTTATTTAAGAAATCTGTTTCTAGGCTGAAGTCATAAAATACTTTCACATTTTCTTTGTTTCATGAATTTTTTAACCATGTTTTAAGTTTCTAATTAATTTGAAATTTATATTTATAATGATTGCATTTGGAAACCATTTATTTTTTCCAGATGAACAGCTAATTATCTGCAAAACAGTTTACTTAATTAAAGCCCTTTGAACAGTGATTTATATTTCTACCACTTAGTTTCATATATTGTGTTGATACAACAGACAGCTGTTTCTACACTCTCTGATTTATGCATTAATATATTTGTCTCTTTCCACATCCATACCTGACTATTTGATAACTCTGGCTTTGCGATATGTTTTGGTCATTGTACCATAAGTTTTGTGCTTGAGATGTTCTGCATTAGACTTTTTTTTCTTTTTCAGATTATTTCTTTGTTTTTGCAAATGTGGGAATTTTACTCCATTATTAAATATTTCAGTGTGTCAACCCCTAAAAACATGCCATTGATATTTAATAAAAATTATATTGAATTTATTTATTATTATGGGGAAGACATTTTAGGGTCTTAATTATTCTCAATCATGAGTAATAACAATGTTCTATTTATTAATTGAAAAATACAATATTAAAACATACTAACTCTTACTAAATACATCTGTAAATTTAAAGCAATTTCAATCAAATATGCAAATTATTTTTGGAAACATAGAAAATTATTCCAAAATTTATATGGAAATAAAAACACAAGGAAATCAAAGACTTTTTTTTTTTGGAGGAAAAAGAATAAAGTTAGAGAATTGAAATTATCAAAGAATTATCATGTTTGAGAATTATCAAGTTAGAAAATGCCTTGTTAGACAATTATCTTTATTATTTTAAAGATCTATTATAACACTGCAGTAATTAAGAGCATGTAGTTATAGTTCAAGGAATATCAAACAGTCCAGTGAAGCAGAATAGAGACAGACACATATAAGGTCTCTTGCTTTATGACAAAAAACACACTGAAGTGAAGCCAAAGGCTAATATTTTCAATTAATGGTACAGGGACCATTGGTATCCATAATGGATAAAATAAAAAGGATATTGATTTCTCTTTTGTATCACACACAATAATCCATTCCTGATGAAATTTGGGGAAGAAAGAGAAATCTTCATGAACTTGAAGTAAATAAACACATCTTAAATATGGCACAAAAAGCAAGTGTCTTGAAGGGAAAATAAATTGTCTATATGAAAATATGAACAACTTATCTGAAAAGACACAATTAAGACAGTGAAAAGAAAGCTGCAGACATGGAGAAAAAGAGAGAGTGAGAGAAAAGGAGAGAGAAAGATTCCTTTAAATCAATAAGAAAAGAGGAAAAATGGAGAAAGTGCTTGAGGCTCTTAACAAAAGAGGACAACCAAATTTCCAGTACAAATTTAAAAGAGGCTCAACCTCATTGATCATAAATGTCCTGCTCAATAAATTCAAAGCATAGTACCATCTAACAACCAAAGTTACTAAGAAAACTATTTGCCAGAATATAGTATATAATAAAGCTGACTATATATGTGTGTGTGTGTGTGTGTATACATACACATATCTATGACCCAGAAATTTTACTTTTAGTTATATACCCCCAAATATTTGTGCAAATGTATTCACCAAAAGACATGTACAAGATTCTTCACAGAACTATTCATACTAGCTCTGAAAACTGAAAATTACCCACAATTACATCTATGAATAAATTATGATATATTCACATAATGGAAGATTATATAGTAATGAAGACAAATAAACCACAACTGCATTCAGTAACATGGATGAATCTCAAAATCATAATTTTGAGTGAAAGAAGTTAGTAACAGAGAATGCACTATGTGATTACATTTTCATAAAGTTTGCGAATGGATAAAATGTATCTATGGCATTTGAAGTCCTTGTGGCCCAGTATTTAGACACTGAGCTAGGACATGAGAGGTGTGTCTTAGTTGGTAGAAATGTCTGTTTCTTGTCTTTGGTGCTACTCACACAGGCATACCCACTTGATGAAAGTTCTATGTGCACTTTTCTTATGATCTTTTCACTTTTTTGCATGTGTATGTGTGTCTGTGTGTGTGTATGTGTTTGTAACAATCCTGGTCTAGACAGAAGACAAACAAAACATCAATTATTTTAACAGAAATACTTAAATCTAGTGAATGGTTCACCAATTGCTGAAGACCTAAAGTTGCAAAAAGAGAGCACCTAGGAATCCTAGCAGTAGCTACTGCAGGAAGCCCTCCTATTCCTACAGAGAGTCAACAAGGAGAAGTCATTGGAACTTTTACATCTTGCAGAGTAAGAAGAGCTACTTCAAGGAGCTAAAAATCAGACCTTTGAGAAGTATGTTCTGCTTGACTAGTGCTGGTTCCACAGAGCCTGTGGACCTGTGACCAGACCCCATCGCTGGAGTGTCCCATAGTTGATTCTGGGTATCTCTGAGAGGCACAATGCTTTGCAAAAAGTGCCAACAGCTGCTATAGGAACAAACTTCCATGGCAGAATCATTGCTTAAGGAAACTGACAGAAACAGAGCATACACAAAGCAAGCCTCTTTCTCTGCAGGTTTCCTCTGTTAATTCATGTTGGTAAATTCTAACAGGGAACTGGGAAGCAAAAATGGTTTCTCAATACCCCTGGCACAGGATCACTACCCAGAGTACAAAATGGGTTTAAAGCACAAAGACAATAACTTAACAAATGGCAAAATATAAAATTTCAACAAAAAGTACACTTACCTCAAATAAGAAAAAAAAGAAACCATATAAATATTAGAACAAATAATGACAAAATTATTTTATATCCATAATTTATCGTTAAAACACAAAACCCAGAAGCCATAAAATAAGGATTTATTTATTCGTCTACATATTTATTAATAACTTATAAATAAAATAATCCATAAAAGCAAAGTAAAAATTCAAATAAACTGAGAAAAAATTTTTTGCAACCCACATCTCAAAGATCCAATTTCCCTAGAATATAAATGGCTTCTACAAAAGCAAACCATTAGGAAAAGGCAGGCAAATTATTTGAACTGGCAATTTACAAAAATGGAAATGAAGATTTTTTCCCTTAAATATATGCAAATATATGCTCAAACTCATTTAAAATTAAAGAGAAATGAAATTTAAAACTACATTAAAATAGTATCAGATTATTAAAAGTTTGATAAAACACTATGTTGATAAACAGAGAGAAACAGGCAATCATATTTTCCTGGTGCAAACATAATTGCATTGTAGCAATGTTTCCAAAAATTGCAAATTATCATTCCATTTGCATCAACATTTCCCCCACCTGCAACTGATCTACAAAGAAAATCAAATCTACACAAAATACCATATTTAAAAGTGAGTCATATTTTCAAAAATAATGAAAAACTATTTATGACTGCTAAGGGAAAAAAGTCATTATTGTTTATAAGACATTTATGCACAGAGCAGCATGCATATTATTATACTAATTTTGTTTCTTAAGAAGGAAATGTATTTATGGATTTGCTTAATTTGTATAAAATAGCCATGGGAACTTGTTCTGTTGTTCCCTTCCTGACTCATTGCCAATGAATACCTGCTCCAAATCATGTATTTCATTATGATGGCACATTATCATAACACGTCATGACACTTTGTCTCCTTTAATTCTCATGTCAACTCATTCATGGAGATGCTATTTTCATTCATATTTTACAGATGAGAAAATGAAGTTTTACAAAAAACAGTAAATTATTCAATGTCACACAACCACGGTTCCATATTGGAACTGAGGTTTTTGAGAGTTTTCATTCTTAAGCAACCAACTTGACTGTTTGTTTTCATTGTTGTCATTTGTGTGTATTGTTAATAGATCAGCATAAAACCAATAGATAGGGAAGTCTTAAGATAGCTACAAAAAAAAAAAAAAAAAAAAAAAAAAAAAGCTTTCCAAAGTGGAAATATATATTTTACAGCTACATTTCATGTTAGCTCTTTTAAATGTGCTTGATTGGTTCCCATGAACTTTTCAGAGTACAATAAAAGCTCTCACATGTGTTCCACAGGTCTGAAATGTAACCAGAACCCTTTCATAAGTCACTTTGTTTCTCCTGTGGACTTTCTAGGCATGTTTACCATCATCATTTTGGTTGTTTAATAAATTGTTCTCCTTGATTCATGGACTATTGCTTTCCTAAATATGATTTCAGGGTTTGCTTCAGATCATAATGTCCAATATTTACCCTAAAAACAAAGATGAAACTTCCCCTGCCCTTCACAAAATGGTTTTCCATACACTACCCTCATCCACAAAGTCCCTACTCTCTCGTGCCTTCAAATCTTACCCTTCTAGAAGTGGCTCCAGAAGAAGATCATAGGAGACTTGTATACAATTTTAAAAAAATAGATTTTAAACTGTTGAGTTAGTACATCTCCATATTTCTGTATATAATTTCTGAGAATATTGAAGAAAGTTTACAGGATCATTAGTTCAGCATAATTCTTCATCTTATAGAAAACTCAGTTCCATGCCTTAGAAAATCATTAAACTCAAACTGGAAGAGAACAATCTCTTTCCACAATATGAGCTGTCATGTCAAATATATTTTCTAATAAAATAAAGGAAGTTGTAGGAGCATTTATTTGATAAATGATTCAATAGTTTTTTAACTGTCCAAGAAAACCACTTCCTAACTGTCCAGAAGCTACTCTCAAGTCAACTCTGTGTATCATCCTAAATTACAATTTATTTTATTTGAAACATATACAATTTATAAATTATATGGATAATATCACAGTATAGGTCTTAGTAAAATGACCATAGTCCTGGGAGAAAATGAGACCAGAACATAAGAATATAACAAAAATTAACAAGAGATTTCAAAAAGATTTGTTTCTATCTAGTATCCAAATAAGGAGTTGTGATGGTTTGAAACTGAATGTACCCCAGAAAGTCATGTTCTTTTTTTTTTTTTTGAATATACTTTTTTTCCAAAAGATACTTAGATTACATAAATGTTACATTGTTTGATTCAAAAACAATTTTATATGTATCCATTACATTTAATTGAGAAATGTATACATTTATTCATCTGTGTTTACTTTTCATTTTTAATTGTTTATATTTTCAATTATTAAATGTACAAAATAAAGTAAAAAAACGTAAAAACAATCAGTTTTAGTAATATATATTAATAAAGCATACAATTAAAAAAAAATAGATATATATAGGGGATTCCCATATGCCCTGCTCCCTACCCCTCCCACATTTTCCCACATCAACAACATGCTTCATTAGCATGATACATTTGTTACAATTGAGGAACACATTTTAGAGCATTGCTACTAAGCATGGACCATAGTTTACATTGTAGTTTACACTCTCCCACACAATCTTGTAGTTATGGCCAGATATATAATGGCCTGTATCTGTCAATGCAATGACATTCAGGACAATTCTCAAGTCCCAAAACTGTCCCCATATTACACCTGTTTTTCCCTCTCCCTCCCCTCAGAACCTCCAGTGGCCACTGCCTGCACATCAATGATATAAGTTCTTCCATTGTTATAACCACAATAAGTCTATACTAGAATACCAGTAAATCTACTCTAGTCCATTGTTCATTCCCCAATCCTGAGGATTCTGGGATGGTGAGGTCCACTCCACCTCTAATTGAGAGGGAGCTTAGATCCCATGGGGCAGAAGGATGGTACTATCTTGCTTGCAGTTGCAGAGCCTCTTTGTTCCTTGGGATGGTCATTGTCCATCATCATCTCCTTGTTAGTTGTCCTGGGTGAGTCCAGTGAACTAGAGAGTAAGTATTGCAACACTGTTGAGATTCAAGGCCCAGCTGGCACATGGACAGCCCAAAGATTTAAGTCTCTTGGACATACAGCTATCAAGTCTAGTGCTAACTATAGGTTCAAATAGAAGGGGCAGAAGTGCCAGGTATAGGGAATCCACAACTGAGTCCAACTCTGTAAATGGGGAGCATAAATTCCAAAGTAGGGCCTGCTGGCAGCATGCCAAACTCCTGAGCTGTCTGCCCTGCCTATAGTGTCTGGATGTCTCCAGAGCTCTCAGGAGCATGGTTATTTGAGGTAGTATTTACTTTGGCAGTCAATGAGATCCTGCTGAGAAGTGCATAAGCGTCACCTCTGGAATGACCTCCCAACTCATTTTGAAGTCTCTTACCAGGTAAACTCATTTGTCTCTACCCTTTCCCCCTTTTGCTCAATGTCTTTTTCCAGTTGCATTGCTAGTTGGTGCTTGGTAGCAATCCCTCGGTGCCAAGGAGGCTCATCCTCAAGAGTCAATGGGGGGGAGGTAATGCTGAGTTCAGCTTAGAGTGAGGCCACTTTTAAGCAACAAGGAGATTCTCAAGAGGTAACTCTTAGGCACCCTATACTATGCTAAGTTTCAATTTCAAGAGCAAAGGTTCATATGCACAGTCATCAATATCAAGGCTCATCAATGGACCATCCTCCTTCACTAGTCACTGCCCCTATACTCAGGGGATTCTTGCTGTCCCGTTAGAGAATGTGGCAGACCTCTCCCGGATGGGAATTCTATGTTCTTTCAGTTATTGTGTGAATCTCCACCCATCATGACAATGCCCCATGAATACTTGAACACATTTATATGCCTTATAGGTGTGCCCCAGGTGAACCTCCTCCCATGTATCCCTCATCACTGACACCCCGCACCAATGATCTTCCCCTGTCATAGCTATACCCTTCGGTGATCCAAAACTTCTTCACAAATGAGGCCAACAAAATAACCAAATACAATTAATAAGAAAATGAAATAACGGTAGTTTTAAAAATAAATAAAATACAGTTTTTTTAAAAAAATTTGGAATAATAAAAAATAATGAAAAAAATATTAAAAGATTTTTTTTTGACATTATATCTTTCATCCACTGTAAGAACTGTTGTCTTGTATGTACTGTGACGTTTTCGTAAACCTATTGTAAGTAGAACTTTTGGTTAGGTTACTTCAGTTAAGGCATTGTCAAGTGTGGGTAGGATATTAATCTTCTTATTGGAGTCCTTTATAAAAGGGATGAATAGAGAGAAAGACAGAGAGAGAGAGAGAGAGAGAGAGAGAGAGAGAGAGAGAGAGAAAGCCATGGAAGCAAGAAGCTGAAAGCAATAAAACCTGAAAGAAAAGGGAGACATCAACAGATACTGCCATGTGCCTTGCCATGTGACAGAAGAGTTCAGGATCTCTGGCAATTGGTCTTAGGGGAGAAAGCATCTCCTGATGATGCCCTGATTTGGACATTTTTCTCAGCCTTGAAACTCTAAGCTGGTAAGCTAATAAATTCCCACTTTTAAAAGCCAACCCATTTTATGATATCCTCTTGGCAGCCTAGCAAACTACAACAGGAGTCCTGGGCATCCAAGTAAACCCTTTCATGGCAAATGTGAGCCCCAACTTATTAAAATGTGTCTCTTTTGTATGCCTTCCATGATTTGTCCAACTTTAGGTGTGTTTCTGTGGTTATAAATACTTAAATATATATATGTGTGTATATATATTTAAGTATTTATATGTAGCACTCATGGTTATTAACAGAAAATAAAGGGGAGAAAATAAAGTGAGATCTCACCTTGAAATAACACCACAATAAATTTATATGGATTAAAGATATAGATAGGAAAAGTGAAATCATACAATGACTTGAAGAACACATATGAAAGTACTGTATTTATAAAACATTGAGTAGAGAATAAAATTATAAAGTATAACTCCAGGGGAAGAAATTATAAAGGAGAATTTGATACATAAGATTCCATAAGAGGTAAAATCAAGCTTTCTGATGTTAACACCCATAATAATTACAAATAAGTTAAATAACAAACTAAGAAAATACTTTCAGCATATGTCAGTCAAAGAGTTAATATGCTAAATATTGGTAGCTCTTATAAATAAATAAGGAAGTATGAAGGCACTGACAAAAAAGAAAAAATTTCCAAGCCAAAAAAAGAGAAAGAAATATGGATAGTAAATGGGAGAAAGAACTGGAAACTTTTCATCCTTACAACAAAGAAAAAATAAAGTTAAACCAGATGCTGTCTTTCTTTGTCCTATCATATTGGAAAAGGGGGGAAAGATTAAAATAGCCTCTGTTGTCAGTTGTAGGGCAATTGGCATTCGTTACTGACTAGAGGTTAAATTGATGTAAGATTTCTGTAAGCATTTAAAATACTATTTAAAAGTTCTATTTCTGAAGTGCAAGCATTTCTAAGAATGCATCATAAAGAAATACATTTGCATAGATACATGTAGAAAAATGCTTATGAAGGCACAATTTAAAGTAGCAAAAATTAGGGGAAACAACCACTTGATTTAACAGCTTAGGATTTATTAAACAATTTATGATGCAATGTTTTCATGAAATACTATCCAGCCATTATGAATAGTGATGTAGTTGTGTGAATTTATAATAAATGCATGGAATAATGTTCCTGCCATATTTTTTTTCAAGCAAAAGTCAATGTAGGATTATATATGTTATGTTATATTTTTTCTAAACAATGTATGAAAAAATCTGACAGGTTTTACAGACATGAGTTTACTGATTTGTTTTCTGTTTTAAATTTTTGTGCATATCCATCTGTGACATTTCGAAGATCTTTTATGAATCCCCAAAAGAAACAGATTATGTTTTTGAATTAATTCATTCTTGTGGGTGAGACACTTTGGACTGGATGTCAGTGAGGCATGAGGCAGCTTGGGTCTCCACCCTCTTGCTGGGTCTGATATAAATGGAGACACACAGAGAGAAAGGAAGCTACCATTTTTGACCCAGCAATGTGAGAGAGTACTCGAAGACCGCTAGCAGCCAAAGCTTAAGCATGAAGCCTCCAAGAGGCTCGGCCCATGGAGCAGCTCAAGTTTGAGGAGACAGCCCAGACTGAATTGATGAGCCATATGTCTGACAGTTCACCGCTGAACTTGGGAAGAAAGCAGAGCT
Source organism: Tolypeutes matacus (assembly GCA_026826555.1). NCBI lineage: Eukaryota > Metazoa > Chordata > Mammalia > Cingulata > Chlamyphoridae > Tolypeutes > Tolypeutes matacus. The sequence continues at coordinate 7,318,820 of JAKSZT010054515.1, forward strand.
GCCAAGACTGAGAAAGAAGCCTGCTAAGAGACAAGCTCTATGCCTCATTGCCCACAGCTGAGCTCTGGGAGATGGTAGATTCTGGAGGGGAAGGCTGGGACCGCTGTGGCCATCTTCACCATGTGTCAAGACTCCAGAATCACCAGTGGCTGACTTTGGTGAGAAAGCATCTCTGCTGATGCCTTGATTTGGACATTTCACATCCTTGGAACTGTAAACTTTTACCCCTAATAAATATCCTGTTATAAAAGCCAGCCCATTTCTGGTACTTTACATCAGCAGCCCTTTGGCAAATTCAGACACTGCTCCAATTTTTCTTCAAAGAATAATTTTTTGCATAATTAAATTTTTAAAAGATAATATAAGGACCTACATATGACAAAATAAAATATTTAATAACTGTGGTGAAACTTAATAATTATTGTCTTATAACTGAGGCTACCAAGTTATTTACTATATTGAACTATTACCAAATTTGAATATCATGATTGGAATCATAGCATGTCCTCAGTAAAACTTTGTGCCACAAAATCTGTTCCACAAAGTAACACTTTTTAATTTTCAAGTTTTTTTTTCTCTGAAATTTTACTGTTAAAGCGATGTGGAATATGCCACATCATTTTTGTATTATAGGTTATAACATACAAAGTATATATAAATTCTATTAGATCATGCAATGTAATTTCTCTGGATGTGGATATGCCTCATTTCCTCCTGCATAACTATTTATGTTAAATTTGCCATAATTTTGATTTCAAATGGCACTGACAATTATTTTAAATGTGAAATGGTATAGTTGAGTGTTGTTAGATATATATTTAATTGCTGCCTTGAAACAGCCAATATTTTTTGTTTTTCCTTAAAAATAAAGATTTTGCAGAAGAAACACTTTGTTATTGATAAGCGTGCTAAAGCCGCTTCTTGATTCAATGAGTATGTTCTTGTCCAAACAAGAACAGCATATCAAAACATTAGAGAAACAACTGCCACCCTACCCATCAGATACACATTTTTTATATAATTTCAAATCATTTCAGGGAAAAACAAAAGTTTCTTATCATCATCATCATTTTGAGTTAGATTTATATACTACTATAATATTTTAAATTAATAATTAAATCAATCAATGCAAAATGAATTACTTAAAATATAAGACTATTTTTATCATATCATGTGGCTTTATAAAAGTTCAGGTTTTGTTTTATATGGTACTAAAATCAGACTGCTAATATTGGCACACTACTCATCTAAAGAGAAATGATAAAGTGATAAAGGGCAAATTTTGTTATTTTTCCCTAACTAGAGGAATAATGAGAAAAAAATGACAATATCTACTGAACAACTCATTTAAGTTTTTTGTTTGTTTGTTTGTTTGTTTTTTTGTTTTTTTACTGGGAGGTACTGGGGATCGAACCCTGGTCTCTCCATATGGTAGACGGACACCGAACCTCTTGAGCCATATCTGTTTCCCTCATTTAAGTTTTTATTTAATAGTTAATCTTTATTTTCTTTTTTGGACTTAACCTTTTATTGATTGAAATGTTTTTGCATATGAAAGAAATTCACAAAAGTGAATAATAAGGCATAGCTGCTGATAGGATGCAATCAATTAGGGGAGATGGACCCATTACCGAATCAATTATAATATGGTGTGCTAAGAACAGCATTAGAAGGAAAATTCTATGATTTACATCCATTGCTTTGGTTTTCTCTTACCTAATGTAGTCCATGGTTTCCAAACTTTAACAAGCAGCAAAACAACTTGGAGAGTATTTTATATCAGAATTCACTGGGACTCAGCCTCAGTGTTATTGATTCAGTAGGACTGAGGCGGGGTCAGAGAATTTATATTTCTAAAAATGCATTTTAGCAGAGTTGCAACATCTACTCTCCAGTTCATTGGACTCACCTAGGACAACTAACAAGGAGATGATGATGGGCAAAGCCTATCCCAAGGAACAGAGAGTCTGCAACTGCAAGCAAGATTTTTTAATCCATCTGCCCCATGGGATCTAAGCCCCCTCTCAATTAGAAGCAGAGTGGGCATCACCATCCCAAAATCCTCAGGATTGGATAATGAACAATGGACTTATTATTATTCTACCAATAGAAGAACTCTTATAATTGATATAAAGGCAGTGAACCCCAGAGGTTCTGAGGGCAGGGAAAGGGAAAAATAAGTGTAACATGGGGGCTTTCTCAGGACATTGGAGTTGTCCTGCATGACATTGCAGTGGTGGATACAGGCCATTGTATATTTTGTCATAACCTCTAAAATTGTGCTGGACAGAGTGTAAACTATAACATAAACTGTAGTCCATGGTTAGTAGCAATGCTTCAACATGTGTTCATCAATTGTAATGAAGGTACCCCACTGATGAAGGATGTTGTTAATGTGGGAAAGTGTGGGAGGGGGAGGGATTGGGGCATATGGGAAACCCCTATATTTTTTATGTAACATTTATGTAATCTAAAGCTTCTATAAAAAATTTTAAAACATTAAAAAAAAAAGTTTCCTGGTGATGCTGTCTGTGGTAGTCCAGGGACTACACTCAGAACTAGTGCTGATTCTTTCCTGCAACCACTTGCAACTTCTATATATAAACAACCATACCCAATTTGTGTATAAAATAGCCTTAAAACGCTTTTCCTTCTCTTTTTCAAGAATATTGATATAGATGTTTAGGAGGATTAAATTGTAACATCAGTTAAAATGGTATGCAAATAGCTAGTTCCAATTTCGCCCCCTTCTTGGAATTTCCACAATAGCTTAGAGAAAAATCATTTAACCTGATAGATTACCAAAATGCTAATCCTTTCTTGAATCTAAGGAGTTTGAGTCAGCTTTTACAATAGTAACAATGTTAGTTATGTAGTTAAATTTCTTAGAAAATGTATATGTATATATCCATATATAAACTTTGTTCTAATTAGCATTGTTAATTTCTTAGATTATCATGAAGATTTCAATGATGATAGACTTAGAGATGTAACACAGTTGATAGGCTCTAGGGCAAGGGTTTTACAAATAAAACCTCTAATCTATCCTTGAATTTTGAATGATATATGCATTAAATTTCAAGTCTTCTGTAGATGTAAGGGACAAGTTTTTCTTTTTCTCTTTCCCTCCCTTCTTCCTTCCTTCCTTCCTTCCTTCCTTCCTTCCTTCCTTCCTTCCTT
>JAKSZT010054515.1:7322009-7472973 GCA_026826555.1 Tolypeutes matacus
CCTTCCTTCCTTCCTTCCTTCCTTCCTTCCTTCCTTCCTTCCTTCCTCCCTCCCTCTCTCCCTCCCTCCCTCTCTTTCTCTTTTTCTTTCTTTTCTTTGCAAGTAATAGGAAAACTCTGTGGCTAACGAGCAAAAGGGAACACAGTGGAAGGATACTGGCAGCTTTCAGAGATTCAGAGATTCTGCAGTCAGTGAGGCAAGGTGCAGACAAGAAGAGAGCTTCTGGCCAGTCTGCTCTACAAAGTTCCCCAGTCACCAGCCCCTGGGCTGCCAGACCCTTGACAACCCCACAGTTGGGTCTAGTCATTACTCTCTTATGCTTGTGCTTCACATGTTCAAGTATCCAAGTTCCTAGTCAAAGGATCCAGTTGGCCAAGCCCTGTCGTATCTGATAGCTGCTAGTGTGGGGGGGACGGTGACTTTAAAAGTAGGCAGGCCATTGCTTCCTGTGTATATTTTGATTTCTTACAAAGTTTAAGAGTGTTTGGATGCCACTGTAACAAAGGTATCACACTAAAGTGTTAATAATAAGGAACACTATGGGGGTTGTGGGTGAGGGTATATGAAAATTCTGTATATTCTGTATGTTTTCCTTGTAAACCTACAACTCCTATAATTTAAAAAAAGAGGGGAGGGGGAGCAGATGTGGCTCAAACAGTTGAGAGCCCGCCTCCCACATGGGTTGCCCTGGATTTGGTTTCCAGTGCCTCCTAAAGAAAAAACAAAAACAAACAATGAGCAGACAATGAGCAAAAACAACAAGCAAACAGACAAGCTCCCATCTCGGGGGAAAAAAAGAGGGGGGTATACATTTTATTATTGCCAGTATTTACAAATGTACTTATTTGCTTTTAAAATATATTTAATTTTTGTGGAAAACTATATATATAAAAAAGACTGCTTGGATACTTTATAACCTAAAATTATGAATTTCCACTGTAATGGAATAACAGGAGATTTTTAAAAATCAACAAAACTTCTGCTGTTAGTTTTTTCCTTAATGTAGCTTTATTTAATCACTTACCTTCCCCTTACTTCACAGCTTATAAAAGAAAATTCATTAAAAATTTCATAAAAAATCACAAAATCAGACTTCATTTGATTGCACATCATCAGGGAGGGAATTCAGGAAAGTTATTATCACTACTTTTTGAATAATGAGAAAAAACAAATGCCAGGAAAGCTGCGTAACTTGCTCAAGAACACAGGCATCAAGTTAGAAACAGAGGTAGGCAATATCTTTTGCTTCCTTCCTTCTATAACACATGGATAAAATGTTCAGTTTAAAAAATAATCAAATGCTTAACATCTTATAGGAATGGTGCTATACTTGTTCAGGATGCTCTTGGCTCTAAGTTATAGAAAACACTTCTAGCACTGGCCTACACAATGTAAACTGCATCACAAAGCAAACAAATCTGAAATGGGAGATGCTCCAGGGTTGGTTAATGGTGGCAGCTGGATGGTATCAGGGCTACTTCTCTTACAGTGTTCTTGGCTTCTCCTCAAGTTTGCAACTCCAAGCAACATGTTCTCATATAATCCCACCTACGGGCAGGAAGTTAAGAAGACTTTTTCTTATAACCCTCTTTAATAGGGAAATACTCCCACACCCCAGAGCAGACTTCCCTATAACAGTTTAACAACTGGCCAGAGAATATCTGAGCCAATCACTAATTAGAGAAATGAGACAATCTGAATTGGTTTAGACAATTATGTTTAATCTCATGGAACCAGAGATTGGTTGATCAATACCTAAAATTAGATCAGCAACAAATTTCTGCTGCAAAGAAACTGTAATGTTTTTGCTTCAATGGCAAAGAAGGCTCTGCGTCAATGCTAAGGGTCAACAATAGGGAGCAATAAGGGTATAAGGGATTTTTCCTTATGGAGTAATGAAAACTTTCAAAAATTGACTAAGGTGATGACAGCACAACTGTGTGATGAAATTGAGAGCCACTGAGAGTACACTTTGGGTGGACTATACAAAACATGGAACCATATAACACAATGAACCCCGTGGAGTAAGATGGACTGTGGTTAACTGTACAAACACGGGAACATTCTCTTAAGAAATATAACAAATATATAATACTAATACATCATGTTAACATTAGGGTGGTTTATGGGGAAAATACACCAAATATAAGCTACAGGCTATTGTTAGCAGTAATATTTTGATGATGTTCTTTCATCATTTGTAACAAATATCCCACAACAATGCAAACTGTTGATGGTGGGGTGATGTATAGGAATACTGTAAGTTATTCATGATTGCTTTATAAACTTACAACTTCTTTAATAAAAAAGAATAAGTAAATAAGTAAATAAATAACTACAGTGAAAAGTAAAAAAAAAAAAAAAAAAAAAAGAAAGGGCCGAGATGCCTTTTGGGGACGATACCAAGATATATAAAATCAGTGCATTCTAAAAATAATCATGGGCTTCTTTCATTGCATATTAACATGTAGTCTTAAAACATAGCCACACTAGGCAATGGACTTGTGTAGAAAAATAAATGGCTTTCATACTGTGTCTTAAAACTGAGACACTTGAAAATGTAGCATTTCTAAAATTTAATTGTTAATTCTAGATATACTTTAAATTAGAAAACTAAATTCATAAGTGCTCCATTTATTAAGCAATCACCCTGAGCAGATATTGTACTAAGCAGATTTACATACATGAACACATTTTTTTACATCAACCAGTTATGGAGTATTACTAATCTTCAGCTTACAGGTAGGAAATTGATGCTCAGTGAGTTGAAATGACCTGCTAGTGAGAGACCAAGTTAAATTTTTTTTTCATAGTATTCCTTTATTATTATTATTATTATTATTATTATTATTATTATTATTATTTTATTATTGTGGGTAAAAATCAAATTTTTCACAATATATACAAATATTTGTAAAATGATATATAAATATATATGCATATATGTGCATTTATTTACAAAAATGTTATTTATAGATAGATAGATAGATAGATAGATAGATAGATAGATAGATAGATAGATATTTTTAAAAGGTGCTTAGATTACCTAAATATTACACAGAAACTACAGGGATTCCCATGTTCCCCACCTCCCACACCTCCCACCACATCCCACACAAACATCTCCCACAAGTGTGGCCCATCACCCTCAATGGACCTACACATCCTGGGGCCTTGCCATCAACCATAGACCACAGTTCACATCGTAGACCACACTCTCTCCCACACAGTTCTGAATGGTGTGTGCTGATTTAAAATGGCCTACATCCATCAATACAACGGCACTCAGTACAACCCCCAAGTCCCGAAAAAGCCCCTGTATTTCAACTGCACATCCCCTCCCTACCCCGAAAGTGTCCAGTGGCCACCAGCTCCACCTCACTGTTATAATTTCTTCCATTGCTAGAATCACCATATGTGTACAACGGAGTGCCATTAAGTCCGCTCTAGTCCATAGTTCTTCCCCCAGTCCTGAGGGGACTGGGATGGTGATGTCCACTCCACCTCCAAGTGAGAGAGGGCATATATCCCATGGACATGGTGGGTGGGATTATCCTGCCTGCACATGCAGGCCCTCTCCATTCCCTGGGATGGCCATTGCCTATTGTTGTCTCCTCACCAGGTGACTTGGATGAGTCCATTGAGCTGTAGAGTTGGAGCTGCAGCTCCACCGAGATTCCACGCACACCTGGCACACAGGTAGGCCGGAGGCTCCGGTCTCTGGAAGTATACCTAAAAACTCCAGCATCACATATAGGTTTGAATAGAAGTGATTGATGTACCATGTGCAGGGAGGACTTATTTGAGTCCAATTCTGTCACTCTCAGGAGCACAGATTCCAAAATAGAGCCCACTGATAAGGAGTCAGTCTCTGGGGCTATCCCCCCTTATATAGGACCTGGGTGTCTCCAGAGCCCTCAGGAGCCCCTCTGTGAGGGGTGATATGCACTTTGATGTTCTATGAGATCCTATTGAGGTGTGCATAAGCGTTACCTCTGGGATGACCTCCCGACTCACTTTGAAGTCTCTTAGCAACTTGAACTCATTTGTCTTTACCTTTTCCCCTTTTTATTCAAGGTCTTTTTCCAGTTGTGTTGCCAGTTGTCACTTGGTATTAATCTCTCTTTGCCAGGGAGGCTCATCTCCAGGAGTGATGTCCCACGTTGGGGGGAAGGTAATGCATTCTTATGCTGAGTTTGGCTTAGAGAGAGGCCACATTTGAGCAACAAGGAGGCTCTCAGGTGGCAACCCTTAGGCACCCCATAACAATAAGTTAAGTTTCAGTTACAAGAGCAAAGACTCATAAGGGTAGTCATCAATAAAAAGAAGTCATCAGTGGGCCATCCTCTTTTGACAAACACTGTCCCTATACTCAGAAGACTGTTGCTGCTCCCTTGGAAAATGTGGCAGAGCTCTCCAGGCTAGGAATTCAGATTCCCTCATTTATTGAGTGATTGTCCACCCACCGTGACCATGCCCCATCCTTTGATCATTTGAACAATTTTGTATATCTTACATATATATTCAGATGAACTTACCCCCATGAATCCCCCCTCCCAGACACCCCCCACCAATAATCCCCTGCAGCACCCATTGTAACCCTTCTGTGATCTAAATCTTCCATGAACATGTAAGCCATATAATAATCAAACACACTTAATAGGAAAAAGAAACAACAATGATAAGCTTACATGCAAGAGACAAACATAAGGAAACTCAGGAAAAAAACAAACAAACAATCAAACAAACAAAAAAAACAAAATATAATTAGCATACTGAGACATTCAAAAAAAATGGAAAAAAAAAAAGAAATGCCTTTAAAAAAAAATTCTTTTTTTCCTTTTATTACTCTGTTATCAGATGTCTGGTGTACCGTGACACCTTCCCCCTCTCAATCCCCAGTGTCTTCCAAATTTTCATTTAATTTTCAAAGTTTTAAGTCACAGCAAAGTCACACACGGAATACCAGAGACTCCCAGACACGAAACCACACCCCCCTTCCCCACCCCATATTAAAACTCTTTATTTTTTTTGGATGTTAGCATTGTTATACTGTTATACAGATAGCAAAATATAGCAACTAAACATTGTCAATGGTTTACAGTATAGTTTACAATTTAGATGATACAGTTTAATAAGTTTTGATGATATTTACCATGTCCTGTGTCCATTACTGTAAGGTAATGAAAAATCTTTCCCATGACCACTAAATACCCCATTAGATCTTAACTGTTCTTTCTTCCCCAGCCCCCTGGGGCATATGACACTCCCTGTCTTGACTCATGGAATATCAAGATTCATAGTTACATGCCCTGGGTATTTGAACCTGCCCTTCCTAATCTACCCACCTGTCAATGCTGCACCACCAAACCCAGTAATATCACTACCCACCTGTCCTATCCTTCAATATGCAACTATACTCTATCCCTTTACCATAGACTGTGTCTATATGGGTGATTACTCAAAACCTGCTCTTCTCTTTCTCTCCCTTGTTAACCTATCTTTCAGACAATGGTTCTCATAGACTGTTCACTTTACTCAGTTCAAATCAGTGAGGTCATATACTGTTCATCCTTCAGTGCCTGGCTTGCTTCACTCAACATAAGGTCTTCAAGATTCATCCACGTTATTCCATGTGTTAGCACTTTATTCCTTCTTACATCTGAGTAATATTCCATTGTATGTATGTACCACATTTTGCTTATCCATTCGTCTGTTGATGGGCACCAGGACTGATTCCAACTTTTGGCAATGGTGAACAATGCAGCTATGAACCTTGGTGTGCATATATCTGTTTGTGTCTTTGCTTTCAGTTATTCTGGGTATATACCCAGCAGTGGAATTGCTGGATCATACGGAAGATCTATTGTTAGTTTTCTGAGAAACCGCCAAACTGTCCTCCACAGTGGCTGGACCATACCACAGTCCCAACAACAGTGGATGAGGGTTCCTATTCCTCCACATCCTCTCCAACATTTAGTGTCTGCTGTTTTTTTAATAGCTGCCACTCTGATGGGTGTAAGATGGTATCTCATTGTAGTTTTGATTTGCATTTCCCTGATAGCAAGCGATGTTGAGCATTTTTTCATGTGCTTTTTAGCCATTTGTATTTCTTCCTTGGAGAAGTGTCTTTTCAGGTCACTTGCCCATTTTTTAAATGGGTTGTTTTTCTTTTTATTTTCAAGGTGTAGGATTTCTTTATATATGCAGGATATTAAGCTCCTATCAGATATATGGTTGCCAAATATTTTCTCCCATTGGGTAAGCTGCCTTTTTATTTTCTTAATAACATCCTTTGAGGTGCAGAAGTTTTTAATTTTGATGAGATCTCATTTATCTATTTTTTCTCTTCCTGCTTGTGCTTTGGCTGTGAAGTTCATGAAACCATTTCTGATTATAAGGTCCTGTAGATGCTTTCTACATTATCTTCCAAGGTCTTTATGGTTTTGGCTCTTATATTTAGATCTTTGATCCATCTTGAGTTGATTTTTGTATAAGGTGTGAGATGGTATTCTTCTCTCATTCTTTTGGATATGGACATCCAGTTCGCCAAGCACCACTTGTTAAAGAGACCATTCTCTCCCAACTAAGTGGGCTTCGTGGCCTTGTCAAATATCAGATTACTGTATATGCGAGGATCTATATCAGAACTCTCAATTCGGTTCCATTGGTCAGTAGGTCTATCCTTGTGCCAATACCACGCAGTTTTGATCACTGTAGCTTTGTAGTATGTTTTAAAGTCAGGTAGTGTGATACCTCCAACTTCATTTTTCTTTTTCAATATGTCTTTGGCAATTTGGAGCCTCTTGCCTCTCCAAATATATATTGTGGTTAGTTTTTCCAGTTGTCTAAAAAATACAGTGTTGACTTTTATTGGGATTTCATTAAATCTGTAGATTAGTTTGGGTAGGATAGACATCTTGATGATGTTTAGTCTTCCTATCCATGAACAGGGAATATTTTTCCATTTATTTAAATCTTCTTTGCTTTCCTTTAACAGTGTTGTGTAGTTTTCTGTATATAAGGCCTTTACATCTTTAGTTAAATTTATTCGTAGGTATTTGATGCTCTTAGTTACTTTTGTAAATGGTATTTTTTTCCTGATTTCTTCCTCAGTTAGCTCATTATTGGAGTACAGAAATGCTACTGATTTTTGAGCATTGATCTTATAGCCTGCAACATTACTGAACTCCTTTATAAGTTCTAGAAACCTTGTTGTAGATTTATCAGGGCTTTCTATGTATAGGATCATGTCATCTGAAAATAATGAAATTTTTACTTCTTTTCCAATCTGGATGCCTTTTATGCCCTTTTCTTGCCTCAGTGCTTGCGCAAGTACTTCTAAGACAATTTCAAATAGGAGTGGTTATAGTGGGCATCCTTGTCTAGTTCCTGATCTCAGAAGGAAGGCTTTTAGGATTTCACCATTGAAAATGATGTTAGCTTTGGGTTTTTCATATATACCTTTTATCATATTCAGAAAGTTTCCTTCTATTCCTATCTTTTGTAGTGTTTTTATGAGGAAAGAGTGCTTTATTTTGTCGAATGCTTTTTCTGCATCTATAGAGATGATCATGTGATTTTTTTCTTTCAGTTTGTTTATGTGGTGTATTACATTGATTGATTTTCTTATATTGAACCACCCTTGCATACCTGGGATGAAACCCACTTGGTTGTGGTGTATAATCCTTTTGATATGTTGTTGAATGTGATTAGCAAGTATTTTGTTGAGGATTTTAGCATCTAGGTTCATTAGAAAAATTGGTCTGTAATTTTCCTTTCTTGTGGTATCTTTATTTGGTTTTGGTATTAGGGTAATGTTGGCATCATAGAATGAGTTAGGTAATATTCCTTCTACTTCTATTTTTTGGAAGAGCTTAAGTAGAATTGGTGTTAGCTCTTTCCGGAATGTTTGGTAGAATTCAGCTGTGAAGCCATCTGGTCCTGGACTCTTCTTAGTTGGGAGGTTTTTGATGACTGAGTCTATCTCTTTACTTGTAATTGGACTGTTGAGTTCATCTATATCTTCTTTCATCAATGTAGGCTGTTTGTGAGTTTTTAGAAACTTATCCATTTCCTGTAAATTATCATTCTTTTTGGCATATAATTTTTCAAAGTATCCTCTTATGATACTCTTTATTTCTGTGGGGTCAGTAGTGATATCCCCTTGCTCATTCCTTATTTTATGTATTTGCATCTGTTCTCTCTTTTTCTTTGTCAGTCTGGCCAAGGGTTTGTCAATTTTATTGATGTTCTCGAAGAACCAGCTTTTGGTTTTGTTTATTGTTTCCAGTGATTTCTTATTTTCCATTTCATTTAGTTCTGCTCTAATCTTTGTTATTTCCTTTTTTCTACTTCCCTTAGGTTTAGTTTGTTGTTGTTTTTCCAATTCCTCCAAGTGTGCATTTACGTCTTCAATTTTAGCTTTTTCTTCTTTTTTAATATATGAATTTATGGCTATGAACTTCCCTCTCAGGACTACTTTCGCTGCATCCCATAAGTTTTGATATGTTGTGTTGTCGTTTTCATTAGTTTCAAGGTAGTTACTGATTTCTTTTGAGATTTCCTCTTTGACCCACTGTTTGTCTAAGAGTGTGTTGTTTAACTTCCATATCCTTGTGCCTAACCTGTTTCTCTGGCCCTTAGTGATTTCCAATTTCATTCCATTGTGGTCAGAGAAATTACTTTGTATAATCTCAATCTTTCTGAATTCCTTGAGAGTTGTTCTGTGGCCTAGCATGTGGTCTATTTTGTAGTATGTTCCATGTGCACTCAAGAAGAATGTAAATCCTAATGTATTTGGGTGTAGTGTTCTGTGTCTGTCTATTAAGTCCAGGTCTTCTAATGTATTGTTGAGTGCCTTTGTTTCTTTATTGATTCTCCATCTAAATGTTCTGTCTAATGATAAAAATGGTGTATTGAAGTCCCCTGCTATAATTGTTGAGGCATTTATTTCTCCTCTTAGTTTTTCCAGAGTTTGCCGCATGTATTTTGAGGCACCCCCATTCAGTGCATAAACGTTGATGATTGTTCTATTTTCTTGAGCGATTACTCCTTTTACTAATATGTAGTGTCCATCTTTGTCTCTTACAATAGTTTTGCATTTAAAGTCTATTTTGTCTGATATTAGAATAGCTACTCCTGCCCTTTTTTGGCTATTGTTAGCTTGTAAAATTGTTTTCCAGCCATTCACTTTCAGCCTCCTTGAATCCCTGGGTTGAAGGTGGGTTTTTTGTAGACAGCATATAGATGTATCATATTTTCTTATCCATTCTGCCAATCTGTGTCTCTTGATTGCTGAATTTAATCCATTAATATTCAGTGTTATTACTCATAATGAATTTCTTACTTAAGCCATTTTTTCTTTGTGTTAATGTATGTCACATGCTATTTTGTTTCTCTTTTTGTCTTTTCAGTTGTTTTTAAACTCTCCTCCAACTCTCTCTCCCTTGTTTTTTCCTTTCAACTTGTAGAGATTCCTTTAGTATTTCTTGAAGTGCAGGTTTCTTATTGACATACTCTCTTAATTTCTGTTTATCTGTGAATATTTTGAACTCTCCATCATTTTTGAATGCCAGTTTTGCTGGATAGAGAATTCATAGCTGGAAGTTTTTTCCTTTTAGTGTTTTGACTATGTCCTACCACTGTCTTCTTGCCTCCATGGTTTCAGCTGAGAAATCAGCACTTAATCTTATTGTGCTTCCCTTGTATGTGATGGTTCTCTTTTCTCTTGCTGCCTTGAGTATTTTCTCTCTGTCTTGAGCATTGGACATTCTGACAAGTATATGTCTTGGAGTTGGCCTGTTGGGATTTATACTATTTGGTGTGCGCTGTGCTTCCTGGATCTCCACATCCATCTCTCTCAATAGGGTTGGGAAGTTTTCAGCCATTATTTCCTTCAACACTCTTTCTGTTCCTTTTCCCTTCTCTTCTTCTTCTGGGATGCCCATAATGCGTATGTTTGTTCATTTTGTGTTATCGGATAATTCCCTGAGTCCCTGCTGGATTTTTTCTATCTTTTTGTCTAACTGTTCTACTATATCTTTGATTTCAGCTGTATTGTCTTCCATATCACTAATTCTTTCCTCTGCCTGTTCAAATCTGCTATTATGTGAATCCAGCGTCTTTTTGATTTCTTGGATTGTGCCATTGTGCACCATCATATCCATTATCTTTTCAGGCATGTTTGCAATTTCTTCAGTATGTTCTCCCAGTGTCTTCTTTATATCCTTTATCTCTTCCTTCACTTCTTTAAGTTGGTCCATGATATTTGTTTGGATAGCTTTGGTTAGTTGTTCGATGTGCTGCATCACTTCCTGGTTTTTAATTTGTTCATTGGACTGGTCCATGTTTTCCTGTTTCTCAGAGTCATTTGTATTTTTAGGTTGCCCTCTGGTCATCATATTATCTTGATGGGTTTGTTCAGTTGATTAGCTTTTCTCTATGCTCTAGAGTTTTATTTAGCTGGTGGTTGTGCGTGTGTGTTATCTCTCTAGAACATTTTCTTCTTATTTTATTTCCTTGCTTCTTTCTATGTTCCCTTGAAGGCAAAAGATTAGGGCCAGAGGAATCAAAAGATGTAAGGAAGGCAGAAGGATAATAGTAATATTGATAAAAGTTAGAAGAGGAGCCAAATGAGACTTAATGAGATGAATGTTTAACTCGTGTAGGCAGTGTAGAGTAATAGGAAAAAAAAGTGGAGTTCCTACAATGGACTGGGAAAACAAATAGAGGAATATATATATAGTGATTTAGAAGGAGGGAGACAAATAGTGAAGAAAGGGCTGAAAGGAAAGAGTTAATACTAATAAAAAAAAGAAGAAAACAAAATAGATGGAATAGAAATTGACACCCTTTTGTTGTGGGCATATGAAAAAATGGTGTATCTAAGAGCCACAACAGAAAGCAGAAGGCAGAAAGATGAAGGAAGGATAAGTGATAGTTTTGAATACAAAATCAATATAGACAGTGAGTGGGAAGTTACTGAAGAAGAAGCACAGCAAAGAAGTGACAAGCTAGCAGCACCTAATTTTAAAAAATGAAAGAAAAAAAGAAAGGGGGGAGGAAAGAGGAAAGAAAAGCAATAGACAAGAAATAAACAAAGAAAAACCAAAGAACCACACAGGCAAGCAGTGAAACAGAGCTTAGGAGGGTCAATGATTCCCCTAGGGTCCATGTGGATCCTCTCTGCCTGCTTGTGTTTATCAATCAATTTCCCCGCAGGGTTCTATATGCAGGTCCTGAAAGAGCTTTTAGCTATTAAACTAAATTAAAAAGAATTTGTTTTATTGAAGTGACCTTCTCACTATTTTTTTTTTTTTTTTTGGTGAAATACATGACCCAAAATAATTCCTCCTCTAGACCAACCCCCTTACAGAAGGGACCCTAGCTGGGCTCGTGGAAATTAATCAAGCATGTCCCACTTCCTGGACTCCCCAGGGTAACTGTAGCTCTGATGTTAGTCAGTGCAGAATGCTAAAGAGGGCCAACTCCGCCCCTTCTGGAGCGGAGCCCCAGCATCACCAGGTAGCTGTGTAAATCAGGTTGACTCAGCAGATTCACCTCTCCTCTCAGCCTGATGCTGCTTCAAGTCCGCTTATCTGCTCCCCAAAGCTCTGGGGCGGTCCAGGCAGCCAGATCGATGGAAAAAAAAAAAATTCCCTTCCCTGTCCTCCAATAGAACCCTCCCTCTTTTGGAGAGTGCCCCCTCTTCCTGGTTCTGCCGCAGCCTGGGACTTATCCCTGGGCAGCTAGGCAAATCAACTTCCTCCCCGAACAGAATCACCCCTCCCCTCCACCGGGTGCCGATTCTCTCTGGCTGTTCTGTTCACCCAAGGACCAAGGGGCTCCAGGCAGCCAAATTCCCAGAAAATAAAACTCTCTTGCCCCTTTACCAGAGCCCCCCCTCAGAGAGTGCCCCCTCCCACTAGGCCAGGTCTCCTGGTTGCCGAGCCCTGCTCGCAGCTTCATTTTTTTTTTTTTTTTCCTAACCGTGGGGCTCAGCCGTCCGTGCCAGCCACCACTGGCAGGCTTAAAACTCATGAATCTCTACCGTTCCATCCATGCTGTTGATCTGTGCAGATAGACGTCCCAAGCTTCTCATTCCATGCACGCATAGCACAGACCCCCGGGCAGGACCCTGTCCACAACCCGCCTTGCTCTGGGAGCTTGCAGTGTGTGCCCCCTAAACTAACGCCATCTTGGCCCCCCTCCCCAAGTTAAATTTATACTCAGATTGTCTGATGTCAGAGCCCTATCTCAACCATGTTGCAGAATTTCCTCAAATGTGCAATGTACCAAATCATAGCACATTGGATATTACTCATAGTTAACATATGTTATCAGGATTTGTGTGTGTGTGAAGATATTGAAATATCCTGCTTCCTTTTTAAAAATTTTATATAAATATGTTGATGATTAGAAAGGTAGCGGACTTTATTTTTCATTGTGGCCTTTGTATTGCAGGTCTTGGAAAATTGTTCAGGGAGTGCACAAGTACAGCTCTCACGCACCACACTGTGACATGCCAGCAGGGGCAGGTGCACACGCTCTGTATAGGAGCATGGCATGGCAGGGAAGCTGTCTAATAATGAGTGGATGGTTAACACCTTGTGTCGTGCTAGACTAGCTATGACTCATGTTAGAGTCGTCTTCTTTTTTATAGAGTGGGTGTTTTTGTCAACATTTAGATGTATGATTATGTATGCTAGCAGTTGTTAGATAAGGATTCAATGTTGTAAAGAAACTTGCCTAATTCTTTCCAATTTCTGGATCATTTTAATTGAAAATGACACTGATATGGTGACACAAACTATTTTTAAAAACTGTGTCCATTTGCAAATTCTTACGTGTGAGTATCAGTTTGGGATGTGGGAGGTGTTGAGGGGGAACAGGGACAGAAAGTGTTAATGTGTTTGTTTTGAAAATCTCAGAAAATATGTTTTTAAAATAATGTACTTAGAGAATTCTAAGCTCCAACTATAATTTATGACAAGCTTTGTGAAATCCAACATGCTAGGCTATCTCATCAATATGAGAAGACAAAGATGAGAGACATTAAGACAAAATTCTAATAAATGGGGTAAAATTCTTCTAAGATTAAACTATGCATAATTTCTATCATGACTACAAAATTATCTCTCAATTTTTACTTAGTAATGGGAAGAAGTAAGACTGGTAAATATAGTAGTATAGTATAGTCCTGTGGTTTTTCAAAAAATTTTATTGTACTAACATACATATAACATAAAATTTTCCCTGTTAACCATTTTAAAACATATAACTCATTGCTATTGTGTTCACAATGTTGTTTTGCCATCATGATCATCCATTACCAAAACTTTTCCAGCACCCAGAACAGAAATTCTATATCAATTTAAGCATAAACTCCCCATTCCCTACCCCTATTCAGCCCCTATTAAATTGTATTTTAGTTTCTGATTCTGTGAATTTGGTTATTCTAATGATTTCATATCAGTGAGATCATACAATAATTGTCCTTTTGTGTCTGGCTCATTTCACTCATCATGATGTCTTCATGGTTGATCCACAGAATCACATGTATCAGAACTTCATTCCTTTTTATGCTGAATACTATTCCATAGCATGTATATACCATATTTGGTTATTTATATAATTATATAACTGAAAATAAAAATATTTGAAATCAATAATGTTTTTTCTCCTCAGGAATTTGAAGTTTCTGTCAATTCATATAATCAAAACATCTATCTTTGTTCCTGCACAAACTAAAGAGAAAGAAATTTTTTAAAAATTAAGACCTACTTCTTTGGTTTAGAATACCTTTGAAATCTAATAATTCAGAAGACAGTTACTTTGGCTAACTATTTGACATAATTATGAAAAAGAAGATTTTTTTCTCCAGATGTCATCCCAAGTTATGTTCATTATAACAAAGCAGAGCTATTTCTTTTCATTTATAAAAACACTGTATTATATGTGATTTCTTTTGATATTTATAACTATCTAATGTGGGTAGGCAATTTATTTAACTGACCCAAGCTGCTCATCCTAGCTTAAATATCTTTTTGATGAGGTCTTCCCAAACATTCTCAAATTCATAAATTCCTTCTTCTTTACTCCCATAGTGTATTAAAAATATTGATTCTACCATTTTCAGGGTGTAGCTTTAAATAGTAAAATGTGGTAAATATTTATTAAAAAACAAACAAAAAAATGCTGCTTTTGCCCTGTTCGGATTGTCTGCATTAGTACACACATTCTCCAGCTGCCCTGAGGGCAAAAGCCCTGGCAAATGGAAACATCCTTGCCCCAGAGGTTTTATCCTCTTTTTCTCAGGGGCCAACTGATTGATAGGGCCGAATAAACCCTTGCCTCAAGGGAAAACAGGAGAGGCTGGAATCAGGCTAAAGCTTTTCTCTTTGCTTAATTTTCTTCTCCTGCTCTACCCTGCTTCCTTCATTTTTCTCAATGCCTGAGGGCACACTGGCAATAAATTACTCACCAAGAATCCCCTTCTAGGGTTCTGTGTCTAAGGAATCCATCCCATTCATTCTCTAAGGACTCCCCATTTTGGTACCCAGAATCGTCCTCTTTGAAATATCTTAGTGGTTTCTTCTTCATATTTCTAATTGGTGTACTTTATTGAGTCTCTTGTACCGATTTTTATTTTCACATTTTAACATCTCTGAAATCAAAGTTGCCTTACATTTAGTGGCCTTACCATTTTTATAACTGCTAGTGCCACATTATAAAACTGCAGACCCTAGATAAACATTTAGGGACAATCTGAAGAAGGCATGAGTCCTGATTGTTGATTGAGAAGCTTCTGTTCACATATTTTTAAATCAAGAAGTTGCTGCATCAAAACTTGCAGAAATGAGTTTCAATGACTTGGAAGAAAATTCCACAGACAATTGTAGAGCAATCTTCTCAAGAAACTTCATATCACTAACGCTCTTCAATTATAGAGCTTCATACTGTGTTGGGAAAAAATACAGAAACCAACCACTCTAAGATGAAAAGTGATTTGAAAGGATCAACTTTGAATGTAAAGAAGTTTTAGGACTACATTAACAATTTCTATATGAGAAAGATTTCTTTATAAATAAGTCTAAAAGGGCTTTTTCAATAAACATCAGAGAAAATTTCTAAGTAATGTGAAGCATTGTCATATTTTTTCATTCTTAATGGGACCTAAAATAATGGTGCATCTTACAATGACACCAAGATTACATAAAAATATCCTAATATGTTTCTGATTATATTTCTTTGTTTATCAACTTCATAGATTATCTGTTGACTTTCAGTTACCATAGATGAAAAATTTATCTTATAAAACCTCCATCTCCTTTCTGGCCTTCTTCATATATTTCTATCTACTCACACTTAAGTAAATATACAGACTTTGCTTTAATAAATAATGAATAACATTCAATAATTGCATTACTATGAATAGTACTCTGCTGAGTCAAGAGAGTACTACAATTGCATTTCCTTTTTTAACTATTAATTTTCCTAGAGTTAAGAACACTTTTTCCATTTGCTTATTTTTCTATGTAACTACACTAATGTTCCCCATACACTCTGACATCTTCTCAAATCAGTTTCTTTACACAAGACCTCCAGATTCTTAATTAGTGTTTACCTTTTCTTTGAATCTGGAGAAACTGCTCACAGAGTCCATTACCCTCCTTCTCCAAACTGGGTTTGCTACTCTATAGCTCTATTCTGTACCTGCTTTTCTGTGACTTCATTCAATTATCCTCTTGGGAATTCCCATAACTTCTCTCCCTTGTTAGGTTATTTTCTCCTGGGCCTCATGTCTTCCTCTATCTTGCTTTACGCCATTATTTTGGTAGTAGATATGTTCAAGTAACTTTCTGAAGGGGTAATGGAAGGGAATATGATAAGACTACATTCCTCGGAAAATGTCTTCATTCTCCTTTCCTCTTGTTTTATAGTTTGTCCAAAGAATTATGCATTAGGAATCAATTTTCCTCTGAAATTTCAAAGTATTTCTACATTTTCTTTTAACTTCCAGTAATATTGAAAAGTCACATAACATTCATATTCCAATCACATATATATTACCTTATTGTTGATATATCTCTCAAGTCTTTTAAGATAGTATTTTTTCCTCTGGTATTCTTAAATTTGATTAATATATACTTTGATGTGGTCACAGATTGTGCTTATAAACTTTAGGTACCTTTTCCTTAAGTTTTTGGGAATTTTCTTATATTATCTTGATTATATTATTAGCTTCTATTTACTCTCTTTACTTTTTCTGAAACTCCTGTAGTTGGCTTAAAATAATTTTTCTTATGTTGAATGGCCCTTCTTTTTCCTTTCTTTTTTTCTCTAATTTCTAGTACATATCCTCAATTTAATACTCTAACATTTTTATTGAGATTTTGGCTATTATAATTTTCCTTTTTAAGAGATCCTTCTTAGCCTATGATTTTTATTTCCCAATAGAGGTTTTCACATGAAAAAATCTCTCTTATTTCCAGGAAGATAGCAATTATAAATGTGGAACTTTTCTTTTTCTTGTCCTCTATTTGTTGATTTTTTTTCATTTTCTATGTTTTTCTCAAATTTCTTTTACCTTTGACTCTCTAATAATGTTTAAGAGGGAGGCTTTAAAATACTGGTTTTGTCTTTGTATATTTGGTTTGGTTTGGTTGACTAGGGATGGGACCTTTCTCTGGGACTTAGAATTATATGTCTTTTGTCTATGGCTGTCCATGGCTGCCATTTCTCCAGTGAAGAAGCTTCTAATCTGCGGCTTGGGCATTTAAACTTGGCTGTCAGCATTTTAGAAACTAGGAGGTGGAAGGAAGTTGGGGATATCTATATTTAGAATATAGATTTTCATTTAATTCCTCTGTATTCAAACCATGGCCTCATTCGCTCCTCCACTTTGCCTAGTGTCCTGAGGTCTGGACCATTTCTTAAAGAATAAACCTCCTTTCACCTGAGGTATAGGGGAAGTAGTAACTGAATTGCTATTTTCTGTAGGAATGGGGATCAGGAGAATTAAATGATCCTAAAACAAGCTTTCAACAACTCTCCTGTTTTCACAGTGTGTTTCATTCTCACCTCAATTCCTAATAGGTCATGAACTCTCAGAATGAGTTGTTTTGCTTCTTTCAGCATATAGTTCTATAGATCATGAGCTTAAGTTTCATCCACTCCTGGATAGTTACCATAATTCACTCAACAAGTATGTATTAACCATCTTAACCAGGCACTGTTTGAACTCTGGAATACAGTCATGGACACAGACAAAAATTGCCACCCTCATGATGCCTGCATTTTAAGAAGACAATGATAACCGGATAAATGAATATATTGCATAATATCTCAGAGGATGAGAGCACTATGGAGAAAATTAAAACAGAAAATGGGGACGGAGAGTGCTGGAAAAACTCACTTGCAAATTTCAATAGGGGATTCAGAGAAGACTTCACTTCTTCACTGAGAAAGTACAACTGAAGAAATACATGCGAAATGTGAGAAAATGAGCCACCTACATAACTGTGGGAAGAGTGACCAGCTATACAAAGGCTCTGATGTCCTGGAGAAACAGCAGGAAGACCAGTGTGACTGGAGTGGAGTGAGGATGAAAGTAGAAGGAAGTCAGAGAGGTAATCAGGGGGAGACCAATCACGTAGAAGCTATTGAAAGTGCTTTGGATTTTATTCCAAGTAAAATGGTAAGAATTGAGCTGAAGGGGAGATGATTTGACATTTTTTAAAAACACTCTTTCTGACTGCTATGATGGAAAACAGATTATAGGCAGCAAGGGGAAACAGGTACATATTGTAGGAGGCTAGCTTAGTAACTCAGGTAAGAGATGATGGGAGCTTAGAAAAGATGATAGGGGTTGGTAGCAGTGGAAAAGGAGACAGATAATTGTATTCTGTATGGACATGGGTATAGCATCAATAGGATGTCCTGACAGACGCAGGATGAAAAGGAAATAGAAAAGTCAACAATAACACCAAAGATTTTGTACTGAGCACTAGAAGACTGGAGTTGCCATAAACTGATTGTTAAGATCCATATGAGGTTGAAAGATCAAGGGATTAAAGATATGTTGAATTTGAGAGGTGTGTTAGAGCTCCAAGAGGAGGTATGAAGTTGGCAGGTGGATATATGAATCTGAAGTTCAGAAGAATGGTCTGGACTAAAGATTAAAAAATGGAAAGAAGTTAGGATATAAATGACATTTGTATGTGAAACTGGATTATATCACAAAGGACAAAATTTTAGATTGAAAAAAAAGAAAGAAAAACCAAGGACTTAGCCCTGGGATATACTACTTTAAATGGTTGAGGAAAGGAGAAGAATCATCAAATTAAACTGAGGAAAAATAATCAATGAAGTAGGTAGGAGAAAAATCAAGAGAGACTGGCGTCTTGGAAGCTAAGGGAAGAAAGTGTACTAAGGTAGAGGGAGTGAATTTATGAACAAAGAGGTAGTTTATAATCTTGGCAAGAGCACTTTTGGTGGAGTGGTGGGGATAAAATTCTGATTGGATTGGATTTAAGAGAGAAAAGTAGAAGAAAAATGTAGACGGCGAGTATAGGCAGCTTTCTTGTGGATTTTAATGTAAACAAGAGTGTAAAGGAATAGCACAGTATTTAGTGAAGACAGTGGTATCTAGAAGTCGTTGTTTATTAATAGGAAGTCAATAACAGCTTCTCTGTGTGCTGATGGGAATGACCAATAAACAGTTTAATACAATAGATAGTAGAGCTACAAGTGAGAGCTTATACCTGAGGCAATGTCCTTGAGTAGGCCAGAAGAGATGGGATGAATATAGTGCAAAGTGAGTGCTTTTAGATAGAAGAATGAAATATTAATGGGCCTTTTAGGTGGGGATGTAGAGTATGTGGATCAGATACTGGTAAGTGGGTAGATGGGGGTCTCCTTAAGTGCTCTTCTGATTGCTTTAATTGTAATAGTAAAACAGTAAGCAAGGTCATAAGCCGAGAGTGAGAAAGGGAAAGTCTAAGAAAGAAAAGGGTAAATAGCTGGGCAGTCTTAAAGGCCCACTGGAGGGTCATGTTCCTAAAACATATATCCTTAGAAGACCAATTCTACCCAAACTGAATACAAGAACACTTGACTCAGATGTTGGTTCAAAGTATAGTGACCATTCTAAGTCAATGAATAAGCATGTAACATTAAAAGAGTTTCATTTACCCCTTTTCCCCCATCATTTCTCAGAAGATCCAGTCTCTTCAAGTTTCGAACCTTGTGACTCTTTTTGGTCCTCAAATTTTATTTCTGTTTCCAGCACAAAAGGTACATTTAATCCATTGCACATTTGCACAGCAGAGATAACTGGCCCAATTAGATACTATGCAACTGTTGTTGAATGGAGGAATGGATGTCTGTGCCTGTCAAATTATCAATCATTATGAGTGTATAAAAATGAGTTCACAGCTACCTCATAGTGCAGGCACAATAGGTATGATTTTTCTTATTAAATATATTAGGAAATAGGTGTGTGAAAGGATGAATTTATTTTTCAACACACTGTTTATTAAATGGTGGCGCAAGCACTAAAATTCTGCACTTTCCCAACAAAATCCTATATGATCCTCTTTATCAGCCATTCACCTTCTCTAGCCTCAAGCCATACTCACTGTCCTGTTTCAGCACTCTGCGTTATTTTTCTACCTGGTTTAGTGCCTTTCCAAATGCTGATCCCTGTAGCTGGAATACTCTCTCCTCTTGCTTTTCACCTTTTCAACCTCAGATCACACATTGCAA
Source organism: Tolypeutes matacus (assembly GCA_026826555.1). Taxonomy (NCBI): domain Eukaryota; kingdom Metazoa; phylum Chordata; class Mammalia; order Cingulata; family Chlamyphoridae; genus Tolypeutes; species Tolypeutes matacus. The sequence continues at coordinate 7,341,780 of JAKSZT010054515.1, forward strand.
TGCAAATCTACTAGGTAGCCTTCCATGTATAATGATTTAAGATCAGGTCATCACATTGTACACTCTCATGTGATACTGTACATTCTTTGCAGCAATCATTACAGTTTATGGTAATTTTTATATGTTTGATCAACACCTGGTTTCTGCACTAGACTAAAAACTCTATGAAGATAGGGCTCATTTTTGTGTTTATTTGTTTGTTTATTTGTTTCACATGCATATCACTGGAGTCTAGCATAGTTTCTGGTATAATGTAGGTGTGTGTTAAATATTTGTCAAAAGACTATATCAACTAATACTCTAACCTACACCGAAGGACTATAAACTAGTAGCTGAAAGTGTTCAAGTATATTCTGAAACATTGGAAAGAAGATTTTTCTCCCTGGATGTTAAGTTAGAGAAGATGACTTCAAAAGCTCTTCTAATATATCAATATTTTAGTAGTATGATCTTGGCCTGATTAGTTTTATTGTCTCTGGGTCTTTATTCCTTATTCTAAAAGTTAAAGATTTGATCTTGATGATGTCTTTATCACTTCAAGCTCCATGAATCTTTGATCCTATGTTAATATGCTGGACCAAAACTAATGTAAAACATATGTACAGTTTTCTTCACTAGTTTATACTTCCTAATGAAATAGTCTTGTGTTCTTTAAATTTATTCTTTTAATGTTTTCCTTTTTTAAATGAAAATGTGTTTTCATCCTAATTAAAATGGAGATTGATTCTTAGTCAAGTTTTTAAAAGGGAAATTAGTATGACTGATTAGTCAAGTTTTGCCTCTGAGACTGATGTCACAAGAAATGCATTACACAATTACCATTATAGGTGATATTTTAAGGTGATAAAAATAATATTTCAATCCTATAAAGAAGTGCAAGAAACAAAGTGAGATTTTCTTTTCATAAATGTTGATTTACACAGGCTTCAAAGACTTGTGCATATAAATTCATATTTTATGTTTTTGTACAAAATTAACAGAGAATACTAAATAGGTTAGGGAAGAAATTTTGTGTTCTCTATTAACAGATACTTTAAAACTCACATGTTTTTCAAAGACTAAAATAATTTTTAAAATTCTATATATTTAACCTATTTTCTAGCATGTGTCCTGAAGGTCAAAGACAGCTTTCAGTGGTCTAAAATTTAGTCTATGGCATATTTTCTATGGTCTAAGAAATCATCTATGAAATCTACTGGCAAGCCGCCAGTCATGTCCCAATCATTTTCATTTCTTTGTCTTTATTCCCTTGGTAATTTTTGAAGTACTTGTTTTAATTAATTGGACCACAAGTTTTATTTCTATATTGTATATTTAACTTTTTCAAATTGTATTTGGTGCTTTTCTAATAAATTATGGATCTAAGCTACTGTACTTTTATTAGCATTAGTTAGCACTCTCCCAAATTCTCAGTCTCAAAATGTTTTTCTCTTCAAATGTCTTTTCATCTCTGTATTATTTCGGACAAAGATTAGGCTCCTGTAACAATAAGAATTTTAAATATAGTGGGTAGTATTTCACATACAATTGCATTTGCCTTGTGTGGCAGCTAGATGGAAGGAGGCACCCAGTCTCATTCTCACTTTTTGTTCTTCCATCTTCAGTTTGTGGCTTCCACATGGAAGTACACAATGGTTGCTCCATTTCTATCATCACAGCCAATAGAAAAAGAGAAAAAAGCATTGGAAGGCACATGGAGTTCTTTTAAAGGTAAAACATAGAGGTTGCACACATAGCTTCTATCACAAATGTTGGCCAGAGCCTAAAGACATGACTACATTGTGCTGGAAGGGAGGCTTGGAAATGTAATATTTAACTGAGCAGTCATGTGGGAAACTTAAGCTTGTATTACAAACGTATAAGAAAAGAACAGATATTGAGATACTGGAATAACCCTCTATCACAGCCACCTTTTCCACTTAACCCCAATCCATAATTTAGGACACAGCTGATAGGTCTTTTAATGACTCTCCCAAGCTATTACTTGCGCCTATCTCTGTGTTTGCACAACACTGTTACTATTTTTCTATATATACCCATCTTTCTCTTTTAGAATGAATGTCTCCAAATGTATTCTTTAATTCTTACATTTCTTTTTTTTCATGGTGTCGATATCTATTAAGGGATAAATTGATAAATATATTAATATAGAAGATATTTAAAGCAAATATATAAGTAAACAAGAGCCACTAACCTGTTAGCAAATAATAGAAAAGAATTTACTCAGTTGTCTGGAAAATTAAAGGGAAAAAATAAAATAAAGTTACTTTTATTTCATTATTCTATCTAGTCCAAGTACATGTTTGCCTGGACCATTTGAATGATTTCTTTTGATACTCTTCTCACATTACTATAGTATATCTGGGAGTTTTATGTATGCATTTAAATATTGTTAAAATCAGATTTGTTTTGTTCATTTAAAGACAATGTCTATAATTTAGTGACATTTTAATTCATGTGGAATTGTGTGCCTTACAAGTATTCATATTCTTTAAAATTGGTACGGTTAATCTATAAATGTTTATTCATAAACTACTAATTATCTCTATAAGTAAAATATATCGAGTTCATAATAATACTAAGCAGGTTAACTTGATATACACTCTACGCTTCTGAAACACCTTGAAAAGGATTTTGTTATCCATGGGTGTGTGATTGAACACTTTCTCAAACCAATGACATATCTGATTAGAAGACAAGAGTTAAAATTTCCAAGGATTTATTTACAAATTATATCACCAAAAACAAAAAATAGTGACTCAATTTTTGCAAAAAAAAAAATCTTTTCAAATAAATTTAATTCAGCAACTTTTAATGTAGCTCTACTAAGTATAAACACAGTCTTAAATACTGCAAAGACAATTATGTCATGGGTATTAGCTTTAAAAATCTTGAGTTAGATCACTATCTATTACAAGATTTGTAATAGATAATATTATAACATAGAGGCGTTTGATTTCAACTTGTATTAAATTGAGTTTATTTCGCTTTTGCCCCAAATATGCAATGAATGATACCACCATTCACCTTGTCACACAAGTTTAAAAAAAAAAGGAGAAATAATCCTGATGGCCCCAGGAACCAACTGTCTATAACCATTTAAACACAAAAACTGCTAAATCTACTCTCTATATATCTTTCATATCACTTATGTCTCTTCATCCTTATTGGCAGTAAATTTCTACAGATCTTTGTTACCTCTCGTCTCCTATTCTGACTCTTATTCTTCAATCTATTTTTCACATGACAGAAAGACGATCCTTCTAAAATATGAATGGCCTTTCCTTGTTCTATCCATTAAACAGTTTTAAGGGCAATGACAACCCAGAAGCAACAAAGCTGCAAGGGCTCAGATCTTCACTTTTAATTAAATAGCATTTTTAACCAATAGGACCAAGGATCCTTAGGGTAATGGCTTATTCCAGGGTTTGCAAAAGGAGAGTGAAAGGTGATCCTGGCCAATCTTTTGGTAAAAGAAAGGAAGACAAATAAGTCCCTATCAAAAGGACAAATGATCAGCTTGAAGGAGTCCCTTTAACCAAACTTGAAACAATTTGACCATCACAAATAATAATGACCTATAATTGAGTGTTACATTGATTAAGAAGACCTGAAAAATAGTAAAAAATCTATAGTGATGATAAAAGGAGAGAATCAGCTTGACCCTATTAGAGATCTTCAATATACTAACCCCTTACCCAGAATATTGTTAAGAGAAGGTATTAAGCTTTTATTGTACCTTTAAATGGGGAAATGTAGTTCACACCCAGTTGAGAAAGAAATACTCTGCATTACAGAAGAATTCCAGTCAATAAATATGGAAAGAAATACAAACTGAGAAACTCTTCATTTTGTAACCCTTAATACAATTCTTTTTTTTCTTTTTTTTTTTTTTTTTTTATTATGGGTAAAAATCAAAATTCTCACAATACATACAAACATTTGTAAAATGATATATAAATATATATGCATATATGTGTATTTGCTTACAAAAATGTTATTTTTTATATATATATATACATATATTTTAAGAGGTGCTTAGATTACCTAAAATATTATACGGAACCCACTTGGATTCCCATGTTGCCCACCTCCCACAATTCTTGATTCAGAAAAATGAACATTAATAGTTGCTAAAATGATTCGTTGAAAGATTGTTGGAGAACAGTATATTCTCATGATGCTAAAGTATTACCTCACTATACTTTTGTAAATTAAAGTGGAAAATATTCATTTTAAAAAGATGGTCTGCAGTTGCTACCCTCTTCTTATCATTAAAACTGGTAAAAACCTAACGACGAGCCTCCTGCAATGTTGCAGTATGAGTATACTTCAATCACAAAGCATTCTTACTAAAAAAAATTAAAATATATCTAAAGAAGACTTTAGTTCTAACTCAAAGAGCACAGGAAATATAGGAAGAAAATCAACAAACTGAAAGCTATCAGAGAACACCATTAGATAAAACCAATAAGATAGATAACTGTCATGAAAAAAGTTGGGGTGTGTATACTAGTTAAATTGAGATGAATTTAACACAATACAATACATGAAACTAGTCTGGATTCAGAATTTTTAAAATAGCTGTATAAAAGATATTTGGGGTCAATTTGGGAAAATTGAATATTTAGTGGATATCAGAATATATATATTAAACTACAAGTGTTTTAGAAGGAGTACTGGTATGTGATCTTATTTTTAGAAGATTCAAGCTCCAGAGTTTAGAGATAGAGTATTAAAGTGGCTATAAATTATTTTTCTCATATATATATGAGAAATATATATATATATGAATGAGTGTGGCAGTTTGAAGCTGGGTGGACCCCAGAAGATCATGTCCTTATAGCTAATCCATTCCTGTGTTGTAACACTTTTGTAAATGGGACCTTTTGATTAGATTACTTCAGTAGGGCATGACCCAGGGTGGCTCTTAATCCATTTACTGAAGTCATTAATAAATGGAAGAATAAAAGCCTAAAAAATTAAAAAAAAATTTATATGTATCCATTACATTTAATTAAGAGATGTATATATTTATTCATCTGTGTTTATTTTTTGGTTTTTAATTGTTTATATTTTCAATTATTAAATGTACAAAATAAAGTTTAAAAAATGTTAAAAAAAGAATAAAAGCCTAAGACAATGCAAATATTCTCACAGTCCTGATTTTGTGATAATCAGGGTAGGCTAAACATTCACTATATTAGAAACCATGCATGTGTCCCCAGACCAAGGTTTTCTGCCTAGGTCTGGTTTTTAGAATGCTGGTGATAAACTAAAGCCTGATTTATTATATGACCGTCCTGTATGGGAAATGACTGTAAATCAGAGATATAGCAGGGGGACGGATGTAACTCAAGTGGTTAGGTGTCCATTTCCCATATGGAGAGACCTCGGTTCAATCCCTGGAACCTCCTGGTAAAAATTTAAAAAAGAAAAATATAGAAGGCATACGGGCCGTCAGGCCCTGTGCGTGGGTGTGCAATCAGGCCCCGCAAGCAGGGGAGTGCCCCCAGTCCCGCAAGTGGGTGCGCCGCCAGGTCCCGTGAGTGAGTGCACCATCAGGCCCTGCAAGCCATGCAGCAATACGATGACGCAACAGGAGAGTGACACACCGGAGAGCCAAGACGAGACGTGCAGAAAAACCAGGACCTAAGGTGGTGCAGGCTGTAGGATGCGTTTCTCTCACATGGGAGGTTCTGAGGATCAAATCCTAGTGAAGACAGGTGGAAAAGGATGGGAAGAGAGGGCAGGAAACAGACATAGAGTTGCCCAGCGAATGGACGCAAAAACAGCAAAAACGGCGGGGGGGGGTGGGGGGGTGGAGTAAATATGGATAAAAGTAAATAAATAAATAAATAAATCCTTAAAAAAAAAAAGTATAGGGGAGTAGGATATGGACTATAGTTAGTAGTAATACTTTGACAATGCTCTTTCACAATTTCTTAACAAATGTTTCGTAACTATGCAGAGTATTTGTGGTGGGGTGATGTGTGGGAGCCCTGTATGATGTTATGCATATTTGTTTTGTAAGTTCACAATGTTTACTGAACACTTATTGTTTATGTATGTTCATGTATGAATGATATACTTCAATAAATTATTAAAAAAAAAAAAAAAAAAAAAGCCTCAGACACAGAAAAAAGGCTGCAGAGACAGAGAAACACTGAGAGGCTGAAAGAAATGTCCCTGAGGCCAGAGGGTAGAATCAGCAGAGCACAGAAGCACAGAAAGAGGTCCCCAAAAAGCTGAAAAAGATGAGGCCTGGAGGACAGGGGAGAGACAAGCCATATGCCTCATCTACAGCTGAGCTCAGAGAGAAAACATCTTTAGATGATGCCATCATGTGCCTGATGGCACCACGACTGCAACTTGGTGGGTGAGACAGTTTCTCTTGCTGATACCTTGATTTGGACACTTTCATGGCCTCAGAACTGCAAGCTTTTAACCTAAATTCCCATTATAAAAGCCAATCCATTTGTGGTATGTTGCATTGGCAGCCTTTAGCAAACGAAAACAATGTGTGTGAGAGAGATAAAGCAAATATGACAAAGTGGTAAAATTTGTTGAATATATATATCATGTGTATAAAATGCCTACGTATGTATTTTACTTATTTATGTATTTATTTATTTATCCCCCACCCCACCGCTTGTGCTTGCTGTCTGCTCTCTGTGTCCATTCACTGCATGTTTCCTCTGTGTCTGCTTATCTCCCTCTGCTGTGTTATCTTGCTGCACCAGCTCTCCATGGGAGCAGGCCGTCAGCTTTCCGCGGGCATGGGCCAGCTTGCCCTCACCAGGAGGCCCGGGAACCTAACCCAGGGCCTCCCATGTGGTAGACGGGAGCCCAACCACTTGAGCCACATCCGCTTCCCTATTGTATTAGTCAGCCAAAGGGGTACTAATGCAATATACCAGAGATTGGTTGGTCTTTATAAAGGTTATTTATTTGGGTAGAAGTCCACAGTTACCAGGCCATAAAGCCTAAGTTTCTTCCCTCACCAAAGTCCATTGTCACGTGTTGGAGCAAGACAGCTGCCGACATTTGCCATGGTTCAGGCCTCTTGGGTTCCTCTCTTCTTGGGCTGCGTTTCTTTCCGGGCTCAGCACCTCTGGTTCCTCCACAAGGTCAGCTGTAGACTATTAGGCTCTCTAGGCTTTGCGTCTCTCCTCAGGGCCAGCTGTAAACTCTCAGCGAATGGCTTGTCTCTATCCCGGGGCCTTCTCTCCAACATCAAAACTTCAACATCAAAACTGCTACTCAAAACTTCTTCAACTCTGTTCTTGCCATGCCTTTTATATTTGATTCCCCACCCACCAAGGGGTGGGGCTCAATGCCTTACTGACATGACCCAGTCAACACCCTAATCAAAATTTAATCATGCCCAGATTAACAGATCAGTTTACAAGCATGATCCAATTATATTTTTGGAATTCATAATTACATCAAATTGCCAAACAGCTACACCTATGTATGTATTTTTTAAATTATCTGTGTATTGGAAATTTTCAAGATAAAAAGTTGGGGGTAGCAATGGTCATTAATAGCCTATTATGCTGCACATTCAAAGTCTTTTATTCTGCTTCAAATTCCTTGAACTATGACACCCACTACTTAAATTTTTCTTCTTTTCTTTTTTCTTTCAATCCACAAACATTTACTATGTAATGTATTTTAGGAATATTCATTCTCTGTCACTTAATTTTCTTTTACTTCCAATCTGAAATATCTGTACATTCCCCAAACATCCATACTTAGCCCTCTTCTTTTCTCTCTGTACATTTTCAACCTCACTGGACTTATTAAACCTCACAATATCAACCACCATTCTATCACATCTATTACCCATATCTACAAGATATACAATGTTATTTTATGTTATATGAGAAAGCAATATTAAAACTATTTCAGTTTTTCAAATTATATTTATAATTTAACACATTTCTCAATTAAATAAAAAAGCATTTGCTTTGAAATTAGCTATATGATTCTAATATCTTTTCAAATAATAAAGAAGAAAGTATAGCCAGAATAATGTGAAAAGGCTAATATTTTAAAATATTTGTAAAATGTACTATTGTGATACCATAAAGAAAATATTATGGTACTGGCACCAGAAAACATGGATATATCAATATAACAACAGAAAGCTCACAGTAAATGCAAAGATACATACATAATTTATTATCAAAATAATATTTCAAATAAATGGGGAATTCTGAATTATTTTATAGAGAATACTGGCATCACTAGCTAAATACTTAGGTAAAATATTAAAATCATATACTTTATCACAACATACACCAAAACGTAATGCAAATTGCTTATTCATGCATTCATCCAACAAAAAGCCTATGTATGACAAACACTATTAACTAGAAATGTAAATTAAAAAATCAAATTGTCACAAAAAAGAAAAATCCAATATAGATGAGCATTTATACTTTTTAGATGGAGGATACCTAAATATGACAAAAAGATAAAAGCAATGAAGAAAAATCAAATATATTGACCACATTTAAAGCAATACCCTGAAAATGAACAAACAAATGAAGATCAAACAAGTCATTAAAAAAGTTTAAGGCTCAAAAATAAATAACTTGTGGGAAATAAACATTTTAAACATATAGGTATGTTATATATAAACTGTTAATATTCTAGTTAATATAAAGAGCTTTTACAAACCAATAACTAGCATCTTTCTCTGCAGCTCTTAGCTATTTTCTAAACTCTAAGCCCATATTTTCAGCTTATCTGAACTATTCACTATATTTTGAACAATAAAACATTTGAAATCCCATGAACTTTTTTGAGACATTATGTTTATAATAATTTATTTTCCACCAAAATATCTACTAAAATCTTTTTTCTTCCAAATTTAGCTCCTCCTTCATATTATTTTTAACTCATTCAGAAGGAAGCAGCTTTCCCTTTCTTGGAAAATTTATCCTTCCTCTAGGAGAAGGCAATTTAACCTGGTCATTGGTGATGAGCAAATACTGTCTTCATATTTGATAATGCAATTAAGTTTTGCTTTATTTTTTGTTATTTTCTAACTTTCCATTGAAATGACTGAGCAAAAATAACCTTACCAAGTCATCCTGCTTTAGCTGAGATTTAGTTTGTATAATGCATATTACAACAAGTTTATGTTGCAATGTAATGTAAATATTGTTGCATGTGTTTTTTTTTTCTCCTGCTAACTCTAAACTTTCTGGGATAGCAACAATTTGTGTAAAATAAAATTTGTATTCTAGACAATACCTCACTTAATATTTAGCAGCTAGACATTCAACAAAATTTCTGAAGAATGAATGAATGCTTGAAAACATAACTGACATTGGTGGGATTTTGTGAAAAATTTGCCACCTAAATATCTCTTGGTAGGAGATGAGTTTAATAAATTACAATATATCCAAGCAATATAATATTTGCAGACAGTAAAATAGATGAGTTAGATCTCTATGTCTTGATATAGAAATATAGCCATTGTAAGATATTTAGTGAATAAGTATGTTATACAAGAATAAATATGGAATACTGAATATGTATTATGTGTATGTGTATGCATACACATGATTAATAACAAGGATTATCTTGGTAGCAAATGACAAAAATTGAACTCAACCAGACAAGCAAAATTCAGAATGGTTAACTCATATAACTTTAAAATCCTGGAGTAGACTTCATCAGAGCTGAATGATTTTATCAGTCTCCCTATTTCTCTTCTCAACTTTGCTTCTCTTTGTGTGTTGGCCACATTTTCTCTTACTGTAAAGATGCATCCAGAATATAGGGCTGTAAAAATTCCAGATCCACATGTTCCCAGTTTAGCTATTCCAGAAGAAAGAGTGCGTGATTTTTTTCTCAGAATTTGTATATAAGTTCATAGAAAGACTCAAACTGGCCTGTTTGGTCAAAAGTTCACCCCATAGACCAGTAATAGCTGCCTGGAATGGTAAAGGAGTATATCAATCAAAATCACATGGAAGAATGGGTAAAATGCTTGGTAAGTAGAAACAATATAAAGAAATCTATGTGACTAGGCAAAAAATAACTATTTATATATATATTTTATTAAGGTGTGACTTCAAGTTTAAACACTTCATTTATGCTTTATTTTGTTCTCCCAATCATTCAATCATCCACAAAACTATGAAATTAAAATTTAAAAATTATGCATGCAATGTCTCATATGTATAGATTTTGGAAAAAAGAGGTTTTTGCTTTATTTAAATAACACAGTGTCAGATTCTTAGAAATTGCTCAATAAATGCCTGATGAAAGACAGAAACAATATTAACATTATAACTTTCTGCACTTTTTACAGTATGGTGAGGTTAAGCTAGTCCCTTAATTTAGTTAGCTGTTTCTTTAAGACGCATGGGTGAATTTCCTTCTACATCCTTGTGTTACACACCATTAACCAACTGGTTCATAATTGTTTTTGCTGGGACTGCTGCAGTGGTCTAATCTGAGATATATATAGGGTTAACAGACCCCTCTTTCAAAATTTGTTCTGGCACACACATACACTTGATCCTACTATGTTTTTTTTGTTTTTTGTTTTTTTTTATTATGGGTAAAAATCAAAATTCTCACAATACATACAAACATTTGTAAAATGATGTATAAATATATATGCATATATGTGTATTTGCTTACAAAAATGTTATTTATATATATATATATATACATATATTTTCAGAGGTGCTTAGATTACCTAAAATATTACACGGAACCCACTGGGATTCCCATGTTGCCCACCTCCCACACCTCCCACCACATCCCACACAAACATCTCCCACAGTGTGGCCCACCAACCTCAATGAACTTACACTGACTTTTGCTTTCTTTGTTGTATTTATTGAGCATGATTTTTAAGTAAATTGAATTTCTGTTAGGTTACTGTAAAATGTGTTATGTATCTATATGTAATATATGTAAAAACATATAAACAAGCAATGCAAAGTTTTAAATGGAAGTCCATATTTTTATAAAGAACACATAAATTTATCATTATAGTATATAAAAGTAAAACAGTGCTTATTTTCAGTAGTAATAAGAGTGCTTTATAAAATGTGTGACAATCCTATTTATGGGTTAAATGCATTAGTAATTACTTACTAGAAGGAAGAAAACAAGTTTATTTTTTTATTTAATGACTTTCAATAGGTGTTTTCAAGATTCAAAGAATTATGTACTCATGAAAAATGTCTTCATGTGTTTCAGAATGTGTTTACATTTTAGTGAAGAAGAAAAAAAGAAAAGTGAATATTGCAACCAGGTACAAAAGTATCCACAAAGAAATGATTTATGTGGTATGTCAGTCTAAAAATAAATGCTGGACAATCAAAACACTCCTCAAAACCACATGCATTTACAAACAAAATACTGAACAAAGAAGAAGCAAGGAAAAGAAAGCAAACAATAAACTGATATTTCTGTACTGCACAAAGAGAAATGGCTGTCTTTTTGGTCATTTTAGTCAATTATTTCCATTATAGTTCCCAAATTAGCCTTCCCCTTTTCATTTTTAAATCAGTGAAAGGAATCCATAACCTATTAGCTGTCTTGATGAGAACTGAAACTTGCTTATATTAAAGGAAATTTTAAGAATAATTTTGTCATTCTTAAAGCTTGTCTTTTACTTGCATAGAGAAAAATCATATATTTATTATGCTATTTCTAACAATTTTCCTTAACATTGCATTATATAACATCAGCATTATCTAGCAAGTCAATCTATATTTATCAAGCCTCTGCTCGATACTCTGTTCTAAGCATTATTTCGAAATGTGCACCGCCATTGAAACTTACACTTTCCAAGTGGATTACTTTAATTAAAAATGACATAACCAATTGCAGGAGAAACTCTTTCACAGAGAGAATAAGTTATTCCTCTCCTAATACAATGTGTTTTGCATATTTTAGAAGTTTAAGTGTAATCTGATGGCTTATACTCAGTTTGATTAACATGAATTTTCTAGATTCTAGAAATGTTGTATTTTATAGAAGCACACTCTGTTGTGGATTTTATGCATGCAAGCTATTAAATATTCTTTATAAAAATATGGACTTCTACCTAAAACATTGCACTGTAGATTCTCTTGCAGTTTGTGTTTCTAGAAGCAGACTCTCTTGTGAACTTTAGCATGCAAGCTATTAAATAGGGAGTGCCCATGGTTGGGATCCAAAGCTGTGTAAAAGAGTGGATGGAAGGAGGCATTGGCAGAGGGAGAAGTCTAACTGTGATGCAGGTCTGGCAACAGCCTTGTCTGAAGTCATGGTGAGCTTTGGAGCTAAGATAACCCATCAGGGTTGTCCCAAATAGTCGAGACTTTATCTTCCACCCCCATCAGACATTGAATGTGAGCATCCTGGGAAAGACATGGCCTTGAGGGAGGTCTACAGCTGAGGTAATCTAAGAAAGGGTCAATAGCTGATGGCTGTCATTCTTGATAGCTGGTCACTGAGTCCTTCCTTGAGGCAAAATTTGGGCAGCACGTTGCCCTGTTTACCACAGATCACAAATCTAATTCTTAGTTAGCAATGTATTTAAATAATGCAGAATCAATTGTCTAGAAAATTAATATTAAAATTTATATCAATAATCTTGGAAATATACTGTAGAGAATTAAAGATTATGTAGAAACTTAAATATAGAAATAGGAATAAATATAATAAATATATCCAGTTTTTCCCAGTATTCACATTCCCCACTAAGCATTTGCTCTCCATGGAAAGGACTTTTGTAGTCATTGAAAACTGATTTAACAAATTGTGAGAGGAGTAAGGCTGTTTGTTACAATGGAACTTAATAATGAATTTTACCAGAATCATAACATTAACGCTCATCTTCCCCAATCAAAAAGATGGAAGCACAACAAGCATAACATTATTTGCTACTTGTAGCTTTTTGTGAAGGACAGTCTTCAGCATGCATTTGGAATGCAATCTTATTCCCCTTCACCAAGAAGCGCATAAGTGGGGTTTTAGCACTAACTCTTTTGGAATCAAAATGTATGAGAACATACTAGAATATTTCATACTTCTAGTTATGTCATTCTTGTCTTTTCTCATCTATAGATGCCCAGTACTTCTCCACCATAATCACAGAAATCTGCTAGTGGTGATTATAAAAGTGTTTCTCTTTCCTGTACTCATGATTCCTTATTTCTAGTTGATTTATTTATTTTTTTCTTTTCGATGCATCTCAATTCTCCCACCCCAAAATAATTAGTGGTACTTTACTGCCCATTTTATTCCCCACCCATTTGCCTGGTCCCACTCATTGTTTCTCACTCTACAAATGCATCATTTGCAATGTTAAAAGAATGTCATATGATTTGGGATATAGCTTAATTTTCTGGATCTTGAAAGGTTATTGCTTCAGTTTGCTAGGCTGCTGAAATGCAATATACCAGAAATGGGTTGGTTTTTACAATGGGAATTTATTAGCTTACAAGCTTACAGTTTTGAGGCTGAGAAAATGTCCAACTCAAGGCATCATCAGGAGATGCTTTTTTCCCTAAGAGTGGCTGATCTTGAACTCCTCAGTCACATGGCAAAGCAATGGTGGCATCTGCTGGTCTCTCCCTTCTCCTTTGTGTCTCTATGCTTCAGCTTCTTCCTTCAGTGACTTTCTCTCAGCTTCTCTGTGTTTCTCTCCATATTCATCCCGTTTATTAAGGACTCCAGTAAGAGCATTAAGACCCACCCTGGAGTACACCCCAACTGAAGTAACTTAATCAAAAGGCCCTTCTTACAAGAGGTTTACACCACAGGAATGGATTAACTTTAGGAACATAATCCCCTGGGGAACATCCAGCTTCAAACTGTCACAGATGCTAATAATCAAGGAGGCAATATGAAATAAGACATCTTTATCTTTGGATATTTTAACCGTCTCCATTATTAAAAATATGAGTTGGTTTATCAGAGATTTCATTGTCTCTAAAACTCCTCATGGGACTACTAAACTTCGAAAGGCTAGAATTTAAAGACAAAGTCATCAGCCTAAAGAACATGTTAGGGGAAAAGGCACTGGCAGGATACCAAAGGGTCTTCTTCACAATTCCAGAGTGTTCTACCCTGAGACCTAGTAGTAAGAATAAACTTCTTCCCATGATGTGATACTTGATTCAGTTAAATTAGGAAGGGAACCATGCTGTGATTTCAATAATATTTATTGGGAATTAATCAGTGAACTGTGGTTGTAACTGAAAGTATAATTGCTTAGATAACAGTGTGTTACTTTTAAGACATAGTCACAACTTCTTTGACACATCCTATTAGGTGGAGCCCCTCCCTTTGTATAGAAGTAGGTTTGTAAGTGCTTTGACCAAGAAGTAGGATAGATTTGATACTATGAGATTTCCAATATTAGATTAAAAAACATATATCTTCTGCCTTGTTCAGTGGAACAAATGCTCTTGGAGCCCTGAGATACAATATAAGAATTTCAATTCTTGTCAGGCAACCATACTTTCAAGAAGCTCAAGAAACATGGAGAAGCCTCAGGGAATAGTTGCACTTGAGCCCAAACTTTGAGTCATTCTCACTCAGGTGCCAAACATGTGAGTTGAAAAGCGTTCAGATGACTTCAGTCCCTAGCCTTTGAGTGACCTCCGGCTAGTTGAGATGTACAAGGGGAGGTCCCAGACATTGTGGAGCAGAATAAGTCATTCCTATTGTGCACATGAAAACTCCGAACCCACTGGATCTGTAAACACAATAAAATGGTTGTGGCTTTAGGACACTAAATTCTGGGATGGTTTTTATGCAGCAATAGGTCCATGGAACACCAAGGTACTAAAATTATATGAACTAATCTTATCCCGATATGTTTAAGGAGGAGTAAAACTTATGATAAACTCTATTTCAAAAATTGCCAACCAAGTTCCCTAACTACAAGATGTTCAGAGAGTCAGAACCAGTCAGTAATGTTTTTGTCTGCGAATCAGTGCTCCAATTTCTAAGCTCTTTTCACTTTAAAAATTTCTGTATCAATTTTAATTGGAAGCAAGAAACTTCCTATTCTTTTAAGTTATTTTTTGTCTAGTGTATATACAATAAACTATATTCATATATATACACAAAAAAAATTAGACCAGAAAAAGTCAGTCTTTTGTTAGCAGTGATTTAACCAAGATTGCTTGATAATTCTATTCAAAAGCATTGGGATGAATATTACCCAGAAGGATAATATAACATCTTGTGACTTTGATTTTAAGTGTGTTGCATAGGTGTTTCAATAGGCTTTCTATTGAATGAAAATAGACACTTTAGTAAAACCATTTTCAAGCTAAGATATTCAATACCTTTTCCTACTACTGGGAAAAAGAACATTTCACCTTGTATTTAAAAAAAAAAAAAATCCTTCCTGACTTAGCATTTTCTTTTTCAGGCTTTTCCTCAGATGTACAGCTTACTGGCTAATCAGCAAAACTCCCTAAGTACTTATCTAAGAGGAGAGAGCAAATAAAAAAACCATAATATTACTCCATACATTCAAGCCCTTGGTAATTTAGAACTTTTATTAAAGGTTTGCTGAGAGTTCAGTCTTTACAAGCCTGTAAGTAACACTCAGCTTCTGATATGCTCCTTCTTTAACTCTCAAATCACATTCGATTTGGCCTCTAATCTTAGTGTGTTTCATAAAATGCCATGGATTATGAGTAACATTCTGCTCTGATCCATGCACTGTAGCTCTGGAATAAAACTTGGTGGTCTAGTCAAACTAGCAATTTAATTCTGAAATTGAATTGTTTCACTGACTATGTTGCTACCTCAACTATCTTATAAAAAGTTGCCTGTGTCTTTTTCACAGGATCAGGTTCCAGCAAAGTCATAAGCAAACTCATCTGCCCAGTTCAGCTTGGATTTCTTACATAAGGAACCTATAAGATTTTAGAGTTAATAGCAGCACAACCACAATAGAGATACCTCATTTTCCCATAGTCTTGTGAGTGGTAGCAGAAAAAACATGCAAGATGCTAAACATAAATAAACATCAACATCCATACCAAAAGGGCTTATTTAATAGATTTATCATGCAGAGATTTACTATCAGTTTATAATTATCTGAACTTCTTTGCCAGTTAGTGGAAAAATCTCTGTTCTATTATAGCATCACAGAATTTCCTTTGTCTAAGTCTTATCACTGAGAAGTGGACATCAACCACAAGGCCAGTCTTTATGTGTTCATTTTATTTCCATTCTTAAATCTCTAGGTTAGTAAAACTTTTAAAGAGAAGTTTGGCATGAAAATTGCAAGCACTGAAGGTAAAGAGTTATATAGTACTATGAGGAAAGAATATAAACTGAATCTGAAGGGACATATCAGAAAGCTGAGACATAAAGCAAGCATACATTCCTCTTTTCAGATTTTATTGATATTCTGGACTTAAGAGCCTCATAACACTATAAGGGATCCTTCATGGATTACAAGATGTTATGGCCCAATTCTTCAGTTAGGGCCGTGAGTAGACTTCATTCCAATGGCTGAGGACATTATATTTTACCAGCCCCACAACTTGAATGCTCACCACCACCACCCCCAAATAATTTGATGTCATTCCCTAGAATTTATCATCAATACAGTATATAATATACAAACATCATCATGCCATACACAAAAAATGGAAGTAATACAAAATGCAGATATATTGCATGCCAGAAAAATCAGTAAGTAGTAATTTCCATTGTACTGTTAGGCTATTATGCTCTCTCATTAACATAATGATGCTTTAAGAAGATAAATAGAACTTCTTTCTTCTTCATTGTAATAAATATTATATATTTCAATGACTAAATTTCCACTCCTGTAGTCCTAAGAGTAAAAGCACAGGATTACTTTATTCCATATCACATGGATTGATATACTTGAATGACAGCTCAAACTCTGGCATTAGAAACTCAACAGGTAAAATTTGGAAGTGAAAATAATGCTTCTGCATATATGTGTATTTGCTTACAAAAATGTTATTTATATATATATATATACATATATTTTAAGAGGTGCTTAGATTACCTAAAATATTACACGGAACCCACTGGGATTCCCATGTTGCCCACCTCCCACACCTCCCACCACATCCCACACAAACATCTCCCACAGTGTGGCCCACCAACCTCAATGTGAGAATTTTGATTTTTACCCATAATAAAAAATAAAAAATAAAAATAAATGTACTCATGATGAGGAACTATTAAAAAAAAAAAAAAAAAAAAAAAAAAAACTATTAAAAATTGGTGCAAAAACCAAGGGTGTTTATTTTTATATAGGTAAAGCTGGAGTTAAAAAGGCTTCTACAGAACTTAACAGTAAATACTGTACCCCTTACCTAAAGTTATTGAAAACTCTTTCCCTGGAATTTAATGTCATTAAACCAAAATGTAACCTCTGTCGCAATGTGCCACATCTAAATATGCTGCTGAGAGAAAAATACATAAGAGAAAAGTATAAAAATATCAAAATGATGGATTTGCAGTTGAGATGTAGGAATAGCTTGAGTTATTTCATTTTGCAACATAGACAAACAACCCATTACCTGTTTGGAATATGAGCAGATAGGATGCATAAATAGCAGCAAAATTTATGTTAACTTTGGAATATGTAAATTCCTTTTATTAATGCATTACACTGAACATGAAATGTGTGCTCGACCACTACAGACCTTTAATAAAATAAGATCAACAGAAAAAAAAAATAATAATGCTTCTGTATTAATCAATTTAAAGACTAGTCATTGATTTTCAAAGATTTTCTAAATACTTTTTCAAATAAAGTGCGTATAACCCATCTGAAGTTAATTATGTTTCCTATAGATTCTCCTATTGATGAACTTATCAAAACACTGAAATGTCAAGATATCAAAGGAACACCCAATATGGAAGCAGTGTTCACATATGGAAGAGAATGACATCTTGGACAATGAAATCTAAACCAGAAAGAAAGAAAATATATTCTAAAGACTTTAATCCCATCCTTCTGTTTAGCTCTACATATTGTGACCTACATAAGGTGCTATATAAAATACAAAATATTTTAATGAAACTCATGGAATCTAACCAAAATACAACTTAATACAACAAAATACAGTACACGAAAATACAAATTGCCACACAACTTTTCAATCCTTTCATGAAGGGTAGTCCATCTCTTGCAACAAGATGACACTCAGAAATCCCTTGACATTTCTGATCCCTGGATCTCCATTTGCAGTGTGTAGAATAGTTCCATTTTTTTAAAAATTTTATTCTGTTGCCATATTTACAACCTAATATTTCCCCTTTTTACCAAATTCAGATCTATATTTCAATACTGTTAATCATGTTCACAATGTTGTACTACCATCACCACCATCGATTACCAAAACATTTCCGTCATTCCAAATAGGAACACTTTACATTTTAAGCCTTAATTTCCTATTCCCAACCCCACCTTATTCCCTGATAACCTATTTTCTAGATTCTGACTCTATGATTTTGTTATTCTAACTGTTTCAAATCAGTGAGATTATACAATATTTGTCTTATTGTAGCTTGCATATTTCACTCAACATGATGTCTTAAGTTTCATCCATGTTGTTGCATGTACTGGGACTTCATTCCTTTTATACAGCTGAATAATATTCATATACATATAATATTCCATTGTATGTATATGCCACATTTAATTTATCCACTCATTGGTTGATAGACACTTAGATTACTTCCATCTTTCGGCAATTGTGAAGAATGCTGCTATGAACATAGGTGAGCAAATATGTATTCGAGTGCCTGGGCAATGAATTTGAATATGGACATTTCTCCAAAGAAGATTTACAAATGTCAGCAAGTACATGGAAAGGTGCTCATTATCAATAGCTATTAGGGAAATATAAATCAAAACCTCAATTCGATACCACTTACCATTCACTAGAATAGCTTTAATCAAAAAGATAGACAAGAATAGATGGACAAGAACAAGTGTTGGCAAGAATGTGGAGAAATTGCAACATGCATTGTGGAGGAATTACAATCCCTCACTTTGCTGGTGGGAATGTAAATTGATGCCGCTGCTCTGAAAAACAGTTGAGTAGCTCCTCAGAATGTTAAACATAGAGTTACCATATGACTCAGCAATGCCATTCCCAAGAGAAATGAAAACACATGTCCACACAAAAACTTGTAAATGAATGTTCATGAAAACATTATACATAATAACCAAAAAGTGGAAACAACTCAACCATCCATCAACTGAGAAATGGGTAAACAATATGTGGTATTTACGTACCAAGGGATACCATTGGACAATAAAAAGGGATGAAAAACTGATACACTGCAAACCATGGATGAACTTTGAAAACATGTTAAATGAAAGAAGCCAGTCACAAAAGACCACATATTGCATATTTCTATTATATGAAATATCCAAAATACACAAAAATATAGAGCCAGAGACAGAAAGTAGATTATTGGTTGTCTAGGCTTGGTTGCAAGGAGGAGCAGAAGGGGGAAAGTGATTGGAAAGTGACTGCTAATAGAGGTGGTGAAAATATTCAAAAATTAGATAATGGTGAAGGTTGCATGCTTGTGCAAATATGCTAAAAACCACTAAATTGTACACTTTAAAAACATAAGTTTTATGATATGTGAATTATATCAAAATATAGATGTTTTTTAAAATGATGCAAGAACTGTCACCCTGAGATGAGTTTAAGTAAAGGTTATTTGTAGGAAATCCACTTTTTGATGTCTTCGAAAAACTGGTAACTGCAAACCTGAAAACTGTAAATAAGTTTTAAAAATATCTATATGCTACATCTCTGTGTGCTATACATGTATATATACATATATATATATATATGTATATATACAATTCATGTTTTGAAATAAGGTTCATGTTTAAAATGCTGAATGAAAAATAAATTTTATTTGATCTAATACAAATACTGACATAAATTTATAACAATTAAATAAGGTAAAAATTTTATTCTCAATGCAAACATCCCATATGCTAAAGACAGACTTCCTGAACCTAAAATGTATCAAAGATAAGTAGTTTAATTTTTTACAGGACAGATTGAAACCACATTTCCATTCCATTAAGAAAACATATCACTCCCTTGTTTAGAAGAGGTACAGGCAGGGTAGAGAGGGCATTGTTATTAAGTTGTGATCTTATTTAACATCTCTAGTAATCATCTAGTGGAGAAGGAGATGTAAGTTAATATAACTTAAATCACAATAAATTGTTAAGTGTTTTAACACCAATTAGCACAGAAATGATAAAAAAGGGAACCTCAATGATTAAAGGGCAACCACAAAATGAGATTAAACTTGGAAAATATAATATGGTTGGCAAGTAGCCCTTGGAAGTAAAGACAAAAATGTGTAATTGTTTTTAAGGTCACTGTCTGAAGATATGTGAAGGACATTTTATGAAACTCACCAATTTCCTCATTTTTGAAATGTCAATTTCAATGCCAGCTTTTTAAATTTTAACTTGGTTCCACATTAAATTATTAAATAGAACACAAGTTCCTCACCAGATAGTTTGTGGAAATCATGGGCAAAAGATAGCTCACTGGTAGCATCTTTTCCCCTTTGGTTTCATACTTTTCCTTTCATAGAAAAAATGTGAGGATTGTGGAGAGGGAAAAAGAATACATTAAAAAATAAAAACAATGGAGAGGACTTTCAAAAGATAACAAGCATGATATTTCATTAAATTTCATGCAAACGTTGAAGCAACAATAAACATTTGATGAAATCTTTGGAGTCAGTTTGTCCTATGATGACTTAAGAAGAGTCTTCTGACAAGATATATCATCACAGGAAATGAGCTTTCATAAGTCCACTGAACAATTCCTAATGGCTTTGTAAACTATTGAGAGTGGATCTAGATTTGAATTTTTATAATATCCCATCAATAAAAATAGTCCTAAATATTATTTGACTTACATAGTAGTTAATGTAAGCCCCAACATGAGAATTTGGGTACAGATCAATCATCTGTAATGTGTGAAGAAAGAATTCCTGCCATTTCATGTAGTTATTTCAATGAGATTTTAATCAATGGTTTTATCAAAGTCTTCAAATATTGCACTTTACACAAATTTATCACATATTTTGTCATAAACACGTAAAGAAAAACCTGGTTTCAACACAGAGGCTGCATCTCAGAATATTATATCTATAATTAACAATATCAAGCCTTATTTTCAGAAATAAGTTTTAAGGATACCTTTTAAAACATACAATGATAAAAATCATGATACATATAAAATGGGCCTTTTTTTTTCAACTCCAGGTATTTTATTTCAGGTCAGTATGGAAAAGTATCACTTTATAAAACTTACAAAGTAATCATTTCATCTTCAGAGAATAGACATCTTTAAAAAATATCAAAATAATATGTTTTTATAGGAAAGATTATGAACGATAAAGAATAAAGTAAGTTATTTGTATAGCAATCAATGTCAAGAGTCCGAATATTTTACCACTTTGCACAAAACATTGACTACTTCCAAAAGGGAGAATTATTTCATTGGAATCAATGCTGTTCCAACAGACTATTCAAATGTTTGAAAGAAGCAAAGCTATGTTGAATTGTGTTATAGGACTCAGATTGCTGACTTTCATAATTTAGTTCAGAAAAATACAAAAGTGGAGTGACTATGTGTTTTGAAATGGAATAACTGCTCTATCTAGGAATCAATCTACATTGGGTCAGATTTACATTTACTTCTGTTTCCCCTGCATAACTTTATGATGTGTGGTGCTCACTTGAGAATCGATGACAGCGTGAGAGCAAAAGAGAAATAAAATCAGGATGAATAGCAGTGAATTTAAAAAACAACAACAGTAGACGTGTAATCAGTATTTTTAGTCGTTTATCTTACTATGTACCTGGCTATACAATTACAATGAATTTAATAAACCAAAATTATTTTTGAATAATTCTTTAATCTTGGCTAATTTCTGTCATGCCCTTTTGAAGCTTAAAACTTAAAACTACATGTGTGCTCTAAGAATGGATGTTATGTAGAATTAATTCTTGACTCTAAATTCTCATTTTGTCACACTTATTCTATTTCTATATATCTGAATTCTATTTTATTTATAATGCCACAAAAATGTTTCTTAGTTTAACATTTTTATTTTTTCCTAAAATGAAGATATATTTCAGCCAGTTACAGGATATGGCTCCCCTTTTGGTGTCTTTATTCTGTAGAGTCATGTGTTGTGTGATAATTACAATGCATAGAATTGAAAGCACACTTTGTCATTAATCCAGGCATATCTCAGCTTCATTTATAAATAGAGGAGCTTGTTCCAATTTACAAATAATGTGAAATATGTTGGTATCACAATGGAAGTTAGAGTACTATTAGCGTGAAGATAAGGAATATTCCTGCCCAGTGCTATCAACATGCTTCTGGAGCAAATTTGTGGCTTTCATGTGGGTCCTGAAAACTTTAGAATTGAGATCCCAATAAATTCTGTAGAGTAGCCAAAGAATGTACTTTTGTCAATTTGTGCCCATCTTAATTCAAATAACCCTGGAATTCTCACATAACCCCAGGTGGAGAGGTTATAATTGCCAACATTCTTCCTGATATCTATAAACAAGGCCATCTTAGCATATTATCAGATGAAGTGTTGCAAGCACTAATTCCACAAAAGGGTTTGTTAGGGGATCTTTAAAGCAATTTTTAAAGAGGAAGTAGTCTAAGTAAAAATTGGTTTGCAAGTATAATTAATGTGAGGATAAATACTTCAATATTCACACATGAATATAGGCCAAATCAGTGTGAAGATTCTGCATTCAAAAGTTGGTCATGATTTATAAATATGAGACTAACGAGACTTGGTTTTTTTTGTTGGCCCTCTGAACAATGCTTAGATGCAGTGCTGCATTTAAGCCTTGCAGCAACTCTATGAAGTAATCGTTATTATCTTTAATAAGTAAAAGAAGGTAACTGATTTTATAAATCGTATTAGACTAAATTATGCTGCAGTAACAAACAAAAAAACACTCAAATCTCAGAGGATTAAGACAATAAATGTTACTTTCTTGCAGACAAGAAGTCCACTATGGATGTGGGTGACTCTTCAGGGCAGCTGTCCTCCATGTGTCCACTCAGTGATCCATCCAGCCAAATGGGGGCTGGGAAACAGTATTGCATGTGGCTCTGAGCAGAGAGAGAACTTGGCGCCTTGGTGAACACCCTAAGTCTAACTAAACTTGTTGCAGCTGAGACTGCTTGGCTCTTCACTAAATCTGACTGATAACATTTCTCAGCTTTCCTTGTGGATTTGTCACCAAGCTCTAACAGTAAAATCTGAGTAACAGTAATATGTTTCACTGCCAGTCCTGGCTCATTCAACTCCACAGTTAATTCTTCAGATTCTATCCCCTTCCACCACCTTGAAGCAGATGAGCACTGGGACCTTGGGAACTGGGTACTGAAGATGGACAAGTTCCAAAATGGAAGGAGCCTGGACCCCAGAATTACCATTTGGAGGCAGAGGCTTCCCAGAATGAGGAACACCCATTACATACATTAGATGAAGAATGAATAAACTTTCTATGTTATTTCAGCCACTATAAAGTTTTTATATAACATCACTTTTTTTTTCCCCTAAATATTTAGGGACACTGATTATGTGTCAGACACTGTTCTAGACTCTGGGATATAGCAATGAATGAGATAGATTTGTAAAAAATCCTTCCCTCCTGGAGTTTATATTCTCCTGGATGAGTCATGACAAGTAGATGGGATATGTAGTGTTTTATAATTTTTTAAAATGCTGAGGAGAAATTAGAGAGGAGAAGAAGGCAGAGATTCTTGCTGTGAGGCATTGCAGTAACACATAGGTTAGCCAGGGAAGTTCTTAATTAAGAAAATGACATTTTAGTATATACCTGAAGGAAATGTAAGTGAGAGCCCTTCCAGACAGAGGGACTAGAAAATGAAATGTCCATAAATGAATACCAGGGAGGCCTGTGTGTCTGGACCAGAGCCAGGGGCAAAAGCAGAGATGAGGCCAAGGAGGTTCCAAAGTAGCAGATTCTTGTCAGCTACTGAAGAGGACTTTGGATTTTACTTTGAATGAAGTGGGGAGATATCACAGAGTTGAACAGAAGAGTGACATGACTCAGTAGACATTTTAATGGGATCACTCCAGCTGCTGTGTTGAGCATGGGCCTAGGGAGGCAAAGGTGGAATCATGGGCATAGTTCTGGGTGATTTCAGTAATACAGGGAAAAGGCCATGGATCTGAGAAGGTATAACATAGCTTCTTCATTTCATCAATTCTAAGACACACATGTATTCCTTTTTTTTCAGTTTAACACCTCTGAAGTTTGGCTGCATCTTACAATCAATGATGTCTTATAAATAGTTGACAGCACTTTTTCTTTCTTAATGGTTTATAAAATAATGCAAATTCTTATGGACGATGATGTCTTAGGTTTGATGATATGGGGTAATATCCCGTTCATCCCAATTTCCAAAATCTGTGGTGTTAATCACTGCCTACATTATCTATCCTCTCAGGTGATGGACTGCATTGTATAAGATAGTTATTTCTTTCACAGTATTAAGCTTTATTACCAAATTTCATTTCATAACATTTCTTTCTTCTGGTTCCCCTAGAAAAACATGAACATTGTGGTAGATATCTTTCTAATTGCTTTCCAGGTGTGTTGGCAAAGATTAATTTTTTTCAGTGGGTTTTCTGCTATTTAGGAACGCCAAATTCCATGATACAAATTTATAACTTTCCCCATATTTTCCAAAAAGAAGCTGCCATTGACAAATTAAGTTGTGGTATGAATTAAATGATATCTACTGTAAAATACAGTTCAAGTACACATAGAAATAAGGAGCAGAAAGAGGTAAAGCATGCAGAGAGATAAGGATTCAATTTCTGTTGGTTAAAGGTGACTAATTCTACCATTGGGCAGCAACATTGTGTTTAGGGTCATAAGAATGTGGACTTTGACCCCTTGCTCTATAATATACCAACTTTGTGAACTTTGGGAAGGTATTTAAGCCCATTGAACCTAATTTACTCATCTGTAATATGAAAACAAGAGCATTCTTTATAAGATTCTTCTGAGGATTAAATGAAATAAATAATAGGTGCCTAGAAAACACTAGTTCCTTCTCCTCAACCCATTTGACTAATGAGATATTCAGTTGAACTTATGCATTTATCTGATTTGTGACTTAAATAGATGAAAGTGTCTGCAAATTAGCTGTAAGTCTCATATTGCTTTGTTCAGTGAAAAAGTGAAAGTAAAACTAAACCTTTTCCTGTATGCTTTATTAGCTTAGTAAAATCTAATTTTCTTTAATTTCTTCCACTTCCTATGGGAAAGACAAGATATTATTGGAATTTGTAGTCGCATTTCACAATCTTTTTATGCCTCTATGGATTTGTACTTTGTGAAGTAGAACCTGAATTTGAGTTTGCTTTCAGACCATATAAGTGAGGGGCAGGTGATGGTCGATTTTAGTGAGAAATGACAAAAGCTTCATTAACTCACTTGTGAAATTTTCTCAAAGTTGTTGAAAAGGAACTGGACACATTCTCATATCTACGGACAAAGAAATACGCCATTTCTAAAAAAAAGAGGTCATAACAGCTCCTCCAGGAGTAGCTATACTCCTCTTTGCTAACTGGGGAAGAGTGGCCTGCTGAACTGAATGGCAAAATATCTTTAAGAACCTTCCTTATTATTATGGGATTGCAGATATAACGAGAAAATCCAATTTTACACATAGTTTTGTTGGTGTTTTCCTATTTTGCTAGCAGTTTGTAAGAATCTCAGTGCCTATAATACACTGGTACTAAGAAATTCAAGAGAGTGGGAATATCATTTTTCAGAATTTATTAATAGAGGAACATTCACAGCAAAATTTACCCTGGCAGATCTAGATACAGGGAAAGAGATATAGCTCTGTGCTATATATGACTTAAGAGCAAAACAATTAATAATGGGTTATAAATCACTACTTTTAGAAGGAGAATTATATAAGCATCCCTGTGAATCTTCAATAATATATGAATCAGGAAACATGAAAAAAAATTGAAATACCTATGATTTCATTAAATGAAGAATTCGGAGTATTATAATTTAGGTATTAAAGTAAATAAGCCAGACCAAAGTCTGAAGAGATTGGTTGTATCATTTTTTCCCTTTGTTTTTAAAGAAGCTTTAGATTACATAAAAGTTACATAAAAAATATAGGGGATTCCTGTAAAACCCACCTTTACCCCCTCCCACAATTTCCCCCATTAACAGCAACTTTCATTAGTGTGGTACAATTTATGGACACATATTGAAGCATTGCTGCAAACCATGATCTATAGTTTACATTATGGTTTACACTTTGCACTGCACAATTGTATAGGTTTTGACAAAATGTATAATGGCCTATATCCAGCATTGCAGTATCATGCAGAGCAATTCCAATGTCCCCAAAATGTTGCATGTTCCAACTATTTTCCTTATCCCTCCCCTCAGAACCTCTGGTGTCCACTGTCTTTATATCAGTGTTACAAGTTCTTCCATTACTAGAATAATAATGTCTACTTTAGTCCATAGTTGCATTCCCCTTTAAGTTTGTTCAATCCTCAAACTTGAGGATTTTGAGATGGTGATGCCCACTCTGCTTCCGATTGAGAGAGGGCTAAGATCCCGTGGGGCAGATGGATGGAACTGTCTTGCTTGCAGGTGTAGATACTCTCTGTTTTTTAGGATGGGATTTGTCCACCATCATCCTTTTGTTAGTTGTCCTGGGCGAGTCTGATAGAGAGTAAGAGTTGGCTGCAACTCTGCTGAGATTCAGGGCTCAACTGGCATCTAAACAGCTAGAAGATTTAAGTCTCTGGGACATATATTTAATGGGTATAGTGGTAATTATACGCCCAAATAAAAGAGGCAGTAGAACCATGAATGGAAAAATTATAAATGAGTCTAACTCTGATACACTGGGGACATAGGTTATCAAATATCCCAAGATAAGGCCCCCCCAATGGTGTGCCAATTGCCTGGGGTTGTCTGCCCTGCCTATAGCGTCTAGATATCACTAGTGCCCTCAAGAGCCCACCTGCTTAAGGCACTGTTTACTGTGGCAATCAGTGGGCTCTTCCTGAGATGTGCATAAGCGCAACATCTGTAATGACCTCCTGATTCACTTTGAAATCTCTTAACCATTGTATTAGTCAGCAAAAAGGGTCCTGATACAAAATACCAGAAATCTGTTGACTTTTATAAAGAGTATTTATTTTGGGGTAGAAGCTTGCAGTTACCAGACCATAAGGCATAAGTTACTTCCCTCACCAAACTCTATTGCCAAGTGTTGGTGCAAGATGGCTGCCAACATTCAGCCTTCCTCTTCTTCTAAAGACTCAATGGTCAGGCTCTCTAGGCTTTGTCTCTCTCCCCAGGGCTCAGTTCTCTCTGGGCTTAGCTGCTTTGTTCTCTCCAAAAGGCCAGTTGTGAACTGTCAGGTGAATGGCTTGTCTCTTTTCCCAGGGCCTTCTCTCCTTTCTCACAACCAAGCTCCTCTGTGTGCTCACTTCCCAGGGCTCCACTTCAAAAACTCCAACCTCCCTTCTCTGCAGTGTGGTTTCTCTGTGAGAGAGTCCCCTTGGTGGGCGGAGACTCAACATCCTACTGACGTGGTCCCATCAAAGCCTTAATCATTATTTGATCAAGTAAAAGCGAAACTTCTGAATCCTATATAATCTAATATGCCCAGAGGAAAAGACCAGTTCATAAACATAATCCAATATCTATTTTTGGAATTCATAAATAATGCCAAACTGCTACACTCCACCCACTGAATTCCAAAAAGATATTACAATATTAAAAAAAAAAAAAAAAAACCTTAAATGAGTTACAATACTAAGCGCAAAATCATATCATAATCAGTTTAAAGAAATACAGTTTGTCTTGAGGCAAAATCCCATCCAGCTATAGACCCCTCAGGAACTTACAAAACCATTTATCTACTTCCAATACACAAATGGACAGACAAAAGATAAACATTTTCATTACCATAAGGAGTAATTGGGAGGGAACCATGAGTCATGGGTCCTCTACAATTCATTAGATGTCAAAGTCTAAGAGTCATTCTTAAGATGATGGTTTCTTTTCCCTGGGGCCTTATGGGGGCCCACTTTTTCCACAGGCTTGCCCAATGACCATTTTCTTGGTTCCACCCTCATCGAGCATCTGGGTGTCGACCAAGCTCCAGACCTCATCCTCCAAGAGTGTTGGGGTGATTGCCACACTTCACTCAATCTTTGGGTTAGAGTCTTAGTGCCCCCCTAGTACAGTGAAGTGAAGACAACATCTTCCCTAACCTTTGGCATACAAGCTCAACCCTCTCAGAGCAATGAGTTGACCACCTGGCCTTCCCTAATCCATGGGGGACAGTTCCACCCCTCTCAGACATATAGGGTGCTGACCTTAACTGCCCTAATCCTTGAGGAATGTACTTCACCCTTTCTGTACCCTGGGGTGGCAAAACTCTCCCTGAACATTGGGTGGGAACATTCACCCTCTTCAACTGCTGAGGCAAACTCACCCTCTCTGTACACATGGGTGGGATTCCTCTCTTGGCCCAAGGTGATGTCTTAATTCCAGATATAAGTTTCCATAGTTTTCCCCTTGAAGTCGATTCCCCTTCAATCTCTCCCTTCCATGTCTTTTTTAGTCCAAGCTGACAGTGGTTTTGTTCATACAGCTCTCACAAAAAGCTTGTTGGTTTAGCATGCAAGAAGCAGGGGTCCAAGCCATCAGACAGTGACTTTCCACAAGTCTTTCCTAGATAACTGCATCTTCAATCCTGATTTACAAGTTCCATGTTTAGTTAAGTCCTCAAATGGGGCACTATCATCTAGGAGCTTCATTTCCAGAGGCTTGGAATTTCCAGAATCAGTTTGTTTTCTTCGTGCCCAACAATTCAGTCCTCAGCTTATCTCTTTCATCTAGCATTTTACTATAAGCTGAAAGGAGAAGCCAAGTTGCATTTTCTGAGTTTACTTTGGAAATTTCTTCAGCCAAATGCCCGGGCTTCTCATTTTCAAATTTTGCCTTCTGTAAAACATCAAGAGTCAATCTTGCTAAGTTCTCTGTGACTTTAAAACACAAATCACCTTTCCTCCAGTGTCCAATAAAAGTTTCATCATTTACTTCTATGGCCTCATAAAAAGTCTCTTTAGAGTCTGTATTATTATCAACAGTCTCTTCAAAGCACTGTAGGTCTTTTCTTCCAAGCAGCTCACAATTCCTCCAAAAAAATACCTCTTACCCATTTATAAAACCGTTTCAGCATTTTGATAATTGCAAAAGCACTACCCCACTCCCAGCACCAAATTCTGTATTAGTTAGCCAAAGGGGTGCTGATGCAAAATACCAGAAATCTATGGGCTTTTATAAAAGGTATTTATTTTGGTGTAGAAGCTTAAAATTTACCAAGCCATGAAGCATAAGTTACTTTCCTCACCAAACTCTATTGCCACATGTTGGAGCAAGAAGCTGCCAAAGTTCAGCCTTCCTCTTCCTCTAAGGCTCCATGGTCAGGCTCTCTAGGCTTTGTCTCTCTCCCCAGGGCTCGATTCTCTCTGGGCTCAGCTACTTTGTTGTCTCCAAGGCCAGTTGCGAACTGTCAAGCAAAAGGTTTGTCTCTTTTCCTGGGGCCTTCTCTCCTTCCTTACGACCAAGCTCCTCTGTGTGCTTACTTCCCAGGGCTCCAGCACAAAAACTCCAACCTTCCTTCCCTGTGGTGTGGTTTCTCTGTGAGTCCCTGCCCCCTACTGACATGGCCCCATCAAAGCCTTAATCATTATTTGATCAAGTAAAAGCAAAATCTCTGAAAACAATAAATCTAATATTCCCAGAGGAAAAGACCAGTTCACAAACATAATCCAATATCTATTTTTGGAATTCATAAATAATGCCAAACTACTATAGCCATAAAAACTCATTTGTATTTAATACTTCCCCCTTTGCTCCAGCTTGGTTGCATCATTTTTAAGTAAAAATTTTAAGTAAAAATTTTAAATAAAAATTTTAAGTAACATATACACAGACAAGTGAAAAAAATAGTAAGGGTATAATGAATTTTCTTGACTGAATTTTCATGATCAACAGTCATATCAAGAAATAGAATTTTACTGGAAATCTTCCACTGTCCCTTATAGGGCCTCTTCTCAAAGAAAACCACCAGCCTGACTTCTATTATCACTTAGTTTTCTCACTTTTTAAACTTTGTATCAATGGAATTAAATAATGTGTACTCTTTTGTGATGGACATCTTTTGTTTAATATTATATTTTGAGATTAAAAGCTTTGGTAATGGATGGTAGTGATGGTGGCCAAACATTGTGAATGTATATCTGAATTTTATAACTGAAAGTAGATAAAATGGGAAATTTTAGATTGTGCATTTTTGATACCAGAATGAAATTTGAAAAACAGCCATACAACACAAACAGTGAGCCCTAATGTACTCTATGCATTATGGTTAATAGTATGATTATAATAATATTGTTTTATCAATTGTAACAAATGTATCATACTAATGCAAAAGGTTAATAATAGAGAAAACTGTGTGTGAGGGGAAACTGTATGTTCTGTGCATTCTGCATGATTTTTCTGTAAACCTACCACTGCTCTAATAAAAAAAACTAAGTTGTTTTCAAAATGTAATATACATCAAGGCAAATGGTTTTCTGACATTTCTGAGGTGAAATGTTAGCATTTTGAGCAGGTTTTGTTCTAAAAGACTCTATACCAACAATAGCCCTCACACATTAAAATAATTTACAAGTGCTATGCAAATAAAGTGTCTTAATCCTAATGTTTAAACAAACAAATAAAAAATGTTGTAGATTCCTTTGTAGAGGTTTGGCACATCTTTCATTAGATAAATATGGCTTCATGAATTTTTAATGCTATTGTAAGTGGTAATTTTGTGCATCTTTTTTATTGTTGTTGTTCTGCATTGACCTTCTAATCCAACTGCTTTGCTAAATTCACTGATGTCTAATAGTTTGTGTATTTTCCACTAATTTCTAAGTACATAATCATTTCATATGTAAGCAATGGCAATTTCATTTCTTCCTTTTCAATTCTTATGCCTTACATTTTTTCCCTCAAGTTTTATTGCCCTGAATAAAACCTCCTATTAGATGTGGAACACCAGTGGTCTTTTTTTTTTCCAGTCCCAAAAGTGAAATCCCTTAAAATTTCACTAGTAATTATAATTTTGCTAGTTTTTGTATATACAGTTATCAGATTAAGAAAGTTCTTTATAATTCTAGTTTTCTAAGTTTATTTTAATATATAAATGGTATAATATTTTATCAAATATTTTCTATATCTACTGAGATGGTAATGTGATTTTTTTTCTCATTTTTCTGTCATTATGGTTAACTATGTTGATTTTTAGTGCCCACCCCAAATTTGCTTTCCTGTAATAAATGAAAATAAATCATGATATATAATCATTGTTAGGTTCACTAGATTCCATTTGCTAATTTCTTTTTAGGGTTTTTGCATTTATACTTAGGAGAAAGACTGGTCTCTAATTTTATTTTTTACAATGTCCTCATCAGATATTGGTTTCACTGTGATGCTAGCCTCATAAAAAACAAAAGTAAATGTTCGCTCTTTATACATTCTCAGAAAGAGCTTTTCAAAAGATTGATACTATTTGTATTTTAAATGTTTGACTAAATCATCACTATAACTTCCTGGGGCTGGAGATGTTTCATAAGAAAGTTTTTAAAACACACATTCAATTTCTTTAATAGATTCAGGTCAATTAGGGCTTTTTATTTAATCATGTTTTCATTTTGGCTCATTTATCCATTTTTTGCTCTTCACTATTTTTTACATTTCTTAGTTTCTGACCTAGATCATGTTTCTTTTGGTGAAAGATTCTACCACTATGTTTTGAATGAAACTTTTGTTTTACTTTCATTTTTGAAGATTAATGTTTTGGAATATAGAATTGTAGGATGGCAGTTATTTTCTTTTAGTACTAAAGATTTCAATATATTGTCCTATGGCTTTGATAAGTTTTCCTAAAAAGTCTATTGTTATTTTAAGTGAATGTGTCTATTTTCTCTTGCTGCTTTCAAAATATTTATCTTTGTCTTTTGGTCTCAGTAGTTGGACTATGATGTGCCTAGCTGTGATTTCTTTAATCTATTGTGCTTGAAGTTTGCAGTTTCTTGGATCTGTGGATGGAAGTTTTCATCAGTTTTGGAAAATCATAAGCTGATAACTTCAAAAAATTGCTTCTGTCCAATTTTCTCTCTCCTCCTATGAATTCTATTACATATACATAACATTTTTGCTTTCTTTTTGGTATTTTCAATTTTTTTCTGCTTACTGTGTTTTAGTCTGTAAAACTCTCTCTTCCACTCAAATTTGTAGTAAAATCTATCCAGACAGTTCACATTATTGATTATTATATTTTCAATACCATATTTTACTTAGATTCTATTTAATAAATTCTAATTATTTACATAATTCTCCACATCTCATCTCTTTTCCCCATATATACATCAGCTTTTCTATTTAAAATCCTTGTCTGATAGCTCCAAAATGTTTTTCACCAATGGGACTGTTTTTATTGTCTCTTTTTCTTTGATTTTTTATCTTTCATTCCTTCCTCTTGGCATGCATTAACATTTTGAATGAATACTAATACTCAGCAAATATAAATGGAATATCCGAAGCGTCAGGTTCAGTTAACTGCCTTTCTCTTTTTACTTACATGCTGATCCATAAATGCTCTAATTTTTGTTCATTTTTGGTCTTTCTATCCCTGTAAGACTCTGCTAGATTTTCTGGCACTTGGATAATTTGTCTCAGGCTTTTATCCTACACCCAAATGAGAGAGGTAAAATACCCTGCAGAATGTTTTCACACCTCTCCAAGAGGTTTGCCAGCTCTATAATTTTGTTCCCTTACGTTCTTGTTGCCTTACCAGCTCTCTGACACCTTAAAACATACACCACACACTCATCTATACACATACAAATGTCCATGTATAACTATGTATATACACACACATATCTATGTTTGTTTGTTTTTTTGTTTTGTTTTGTTTTGTTTTGCTATCTTTTCTAGTTTGGGGTAGGAATGTGGATCAACGAGAAGTCTTTTTTAACTTTTAGAGATGAATACTTATATTGTTTCATCACTGACAGTTTCAATTTTTTTCTCAGAGTATAAGTTCAGGGCATCCAAAAAGATTGTGAAATCTCATTTTCATTATCATACAGTTCAAAATACTTACAAATTCCCATTGCGATTTATTTTAGAACCGAGTTATTTAGAAGGGTTTCCTAGTTTTAAAACATTTGAAGATTTTCATTATCTTTTTGCTATTGGTTGCTAGCATAGCTCCACCGTGGTCAGAAAATCTATTCTGCGTTATACCAGTTCTTTTAGATTTGTTGATACATATTTTGTTGCTCTGCCTATGATCAATTTTGGTAAATGTTCCAAACATACTTGGAAAGAATATGTGTTCAGCAGTTGTTGTTGCTATTTTATATATGCCAATTAAGCCCAGGTTTTTAAAACCATTTTGTCTCATCCTCTATATCTTTTCTGATATTTTGTCTGTATATTCTCTTATTGAGTGATATGTGAAAATACTCCTAATACATTTGTAGCGGTATCCATTTAATTTTTATTTCTGTCAATTTTTTATTTACTTGTATGAAGCTATGTTATTATATGCATACAAATTTAGAACTTATAATATTTCTGAACGATTAACCCTATGGTTATGCTGAAGTATCTCTTTTAACTCCAGTACTTCTTGCTGTAAATTTATCTTTGCTGTTAGCATGGTTACACCAACTTTCCTTAGTTTTTTACTGTTATTTCCATTTTGTTGTTGTTGTTTAGGCATAGTTTTTCATTTCATACTTTTGCAATAAACCTTCCTGGGTGTATGTGTGTTTATTTCAGGTATGTCTTTTTTAAAGCAGCCTATATTTATATTTAAAAAAAAAAAATCCAGAGTGACCACCATTTATTTGATGATTTTTTCTCTTTGCAATTGCTGGTATTGCTTGTTTATATATAGGGGATTATCTATACTTATTACATTACAATTTTTATCTCGTCTTTTTTGTCTGCTTTTCAATTGATCTAGTTATATTTGATTAACCCATTTTTTTTCCTCTATGAGATTGTCAGTTATGCAATATTTCACAAGAGATTATGACATGAATCCTTGACTTGGTAAGATTAAATATGAATGTGTACTTTTCCTATTAACTCCAACAAACTAGAATTCTAAAATAATGTGTCATCATATATTCCTTCCTTCTTTTGTTCTAATGTTGCCAAGCATTTTAATTTAATTCTCCCTATAAGTTGAACAATACACACAATTATTAATGTTTTATGTCTGTTTTAGTTTGCCAAAGGGCTGCCAATGCAAAGTACCAGAAATGTGTTGACTTTTACAATGGGGATTTATTTGGGGTAAAAGTGTATAGTTCTGAGACTGTGAAATGTCTGAATCAAGGCACCACCAGAGGTGCTGTCCCACCAAATTCAGCTACTGTTGATCTTGTTCTCTGGCCTTGTGGTGAAGCAAGATGGCCGCGGATCTCTGCCAAAGTCTCTGTCTTCCCCTCCAGAATCTACCATCATCTGGAGTTTAGGGAGTTTAGTTGAGGGCAACCAGTCATAGGACTTCTCTCTTTCTGGGCCTCCTATATCAACCTTGTCTGCTCCACTTTCTTCCTGAGTTCAGCTGCAAGTCATCAGGGATATAGCTCATCTTTCTCTGGGCCTCAGCAATTTGAGCCTTTTTGGAGGCTTCTCTCCTTGCAGCTCAGCTGTGGGTGAAACTGGAGTCCTTTCTCTCACATTGCAGGAGTAAATATGGTGGCTTCCTTTTTCTATGCCTGTGTCTTTCTCTCTGTGTGTCTTTGTTTATACCAGACCCAGCCAGAGAGTGGAGACCCAAACTGGCTCACACCTCACAGGCATAACCCAATCAAAAGCCTAAACCAATTTTATCAAGTGATGTAATCAAAGGATCCTCAACCAAATTTAATGCAACCAATAGATATCACATCCGCAGGTATAGATTAGTTTAAAAGTATAATCTTTTTGGGATTCATTAAAAAAAACTTCAAACTTTCCCAATATCTTAAGGTTTTTCATTGCTCTTCGTTTTTTTTCCTCAATTTTCATGTTTCTGTTGGACATAAGTGAGAAAAATTAGGAATTCAACAGATGAAATAAATCAAAGAACTTGAGAAGGAAAGGAAAGAATTTTAAAGTTCATTGATTTACTACTATATGTAATTAATAATTACAATAAAAGTAATTGCTCACTTTGTGCATGCCATGAACCAGGCACTATCCTAAATTACTTATATGCAGTACAGCTTTAAAGCTTCAGGACGACTCTATAGAATTAGGTTGAACCCCTCATTTATAAATAGAAATAGACAATGCTCACTCTTTCAGTTGGTAAATATCGATCTTGTCCTTTTCTGTGCTAGGCCCTGTTTGAGATGCTGTGGCAACAGCAGTGAATAAGACAAAATCTGAGCCAATGGAGTGTCTGCCTTCTACTGGAAAGAGACGGGCAATAAACAGACAATTTAACATATGAATGACATATGACATGAGAGATGAAAATAAGTACTATGGAGAAAAAGAAAGTATGTGTTTGAGCTGCCATTTCCTATAGATTGCTGAGAGATGGCCTCATTGGTCAAGCTCTGTCTATGCAAATACCTGAAGAAAATAGGAGGCTCTAACAATCAGCTAGGGCTCAGAAGAGTTAAATTAGTTACAAAATTTATGGAAGTAATAGAATGCTGAGTCAGTGTCTCCAATGACAGAGTCTTATCTTGTTCCACTGCTCCACAGAGGTAGATAATACTAGAGGTAGGGAATGCTGAGAGAGAAAAAATCAGGCCTTGAGGAAATTTTAGCCTTTTATGGGTTAATATTTGTAAACCTATTGCTCCTTTTCCTTATTTCATCTCTTCTATTTCCTTGCTAATTGAAAAGAAAATTCTTATTCTGAAAATCAATTATTCAAGGTATCCCAAAAACCTCAATGCAGTTTTAAGCTAAATAGCTCTCACTCTCTTCCATTCTCAAACTAGATCTTGATCCAGATTGATCAACTTCTATCTATCTATCTATCTATCTATCTATCTATCTACCTACCTACCTGCCTACCTATCTATCTAAAGCTATCTATCCATCCATCTTAAATGACCAATGTCTTCATACTGTATGAAGAAACAGAGATCCAGAAATTTTAAATTTACCCAAAGTCACACTAAAGAGTCCCGCTTTGTTTCCATTGAACAAAGTGAATCAATACCAATTATAAATGTACACTATAGGGACAAAAAGTAGTGAACTCTACTTTTATGTAATGAGGAAAAATAAATTGTGTTTAAAAATATCTCCCGTGGTTTGCATGCTTTTCCTCTCTTTCTCCCAAAACTTCACTGAAAGATATTTTATGAGAAAAAAATCTCATTTTCATTGAGGAGGAAAGGGGCTGAATACCATAAAAGGGTAATATGATATGTAATAGGTAGGATTGCCAGATAAATGTGAATATCAAATTAACAGCCAAATAAGCCAAACACTTTTTGTATAAATATGTCCTAAATATTGCAAGGGAGAGGCTTATACTATACATGAGGCTCATAATTTATCTGAAATTCAAATTTAACGGAACATCCTGTACTATTTGCTAAATATTGCAGCCCAAGAGTAGGAGCAGCTCAGGACTGCTTCAGAACAAGAACAGCTTCAGAAACTGAACCAATTCAACAGAAAGAGAACTTGAGGCTAAAAGGAAAATTAGGACTGCCACAACGTGGTCTGTCTTACCACTTTCTAGAATTTCAGTGGGTTTGGCACATGTAGGGAATAGATGCTGGGGATGAGACAATCTAATTCCAGCTATGGCGGCAGGGGCAGAAAATCCCTCATGAGATTTGAATTATTATTACACTGTATAACTTTATAATAACATCCATTCCCCGTAAAGAAGTATGTTGATTGGTTTTCCTAGTTTTGATTAATTAATTGAGCTCTAACATCTCCCTTGTCTTAATATCTTTCCATAGCAACTTTGAAAGATTCTTCTAGCTCTCTTTGTCTATTTCCTAGATGTATATTCAGATGTGACTATTACTTGCAGATGCCAGAGCACCCCTAATCTACAAAAGAGTCTAAAAGAAAGACAGCACAGTTAATACTACTGATTATATACTGATGCCTTTAAAAATGTAATTCTCTGATACTAACATTGTGTAGTATTAACTTGCATTTGCTAAGATTCAAAGAAAAATGGTCTTAAATATACAATTATGCCCATATTCATATTTCACTTAATATATTTGTATTTCACATAATACATTTAGTTTATAATAGGGTAATCACTCAGTATTTTTCCTTTTGTGTCTGGCTGACTTCACTCAACATAATATCCTCCAGATTCATCCATGTTTTCATTCCTTTCATGACTTCATTTCTTCTTACCACTGCATAATATTTTACCATGTGTATACTCCACAATTTGTTTATCCATTCCTCAGTTGATAGACACCTGGGTTGTTTCCAACTTTTGGCTATCATGAATAACGCTGCAGGAGACCAGAGACAAAGTACTACATGTTGTATGATTCCATTTATATAAAATGTAAACATAAATCAATTCAGAAAGATGAAAGATTAGCTGTTATGTAGGTCTGAGAAAGGAATACTAAAGGGTTTGGAATCTTATTTTTAGAGTAATGAAATTGTTCTAGAATTTTTAAGATGATGAATGTACAACATTGTGATTATACTAAAAGCCATTGATTATA
The DNA here is from genome assembly GCA_026826555.1 of Tolypeutes matacus. Classification (NCBI taxonomy): domain Eukaryota; kingdom Metazoa; phylum Chordata; class Mammalia; order Cingulata; family Chlamyphoridae; genus Tolypeutes; species Tolypeutes matacus. The sequence continues at coordinate 7,379,691 of JAKSZT010054515.1, forward strand.
TACTTTGGATAGAACAGCCAGAAACAGCAGCTATGAACAGAGAGGGAAGCATAGAGAGATTGAGAGGTGAGGAATTTTCTCATTTGTTTCTTTGTTTATTATTACTAATATTGAAATACTGAAAATGCTCTAATAATGATTGAAGTGACGAGTACACAACTATAAGATTATAGCAAATTCCATTGATTGTATACCTTTAAGGAATTGTATGCTTTATTAAAATGCATCAATAAAATTGATTTTTTTTAAATGTAAAAAAATGTAATTCTCACTTGCATAGAATACTTTAGAAATCACCCCACATATGTTTACCATTTGGTATGTTCAAATGTATATAAACAAAAAGGTATTATATCAATTCTAAGGGGTGACAATAGAGGGGTATAAAGGAATATGGGATTTTTCCATTTGGAGTAGTAAAAATATTCTAAAATTGACTGAGGTGGTGACAGCATAACTCTGTGATGAAAATGAGAGCCACTGAGTGTACACTTTGAATGGATTGTATAAAGCTTGGGGCTACATAACACAGGGAATCCAGTGGTAGAAGAAGGACTGTGGTTAACAGAATAAATATGAGAAAGTTCTCTCATAAACTATAGCAAATATATAATTCTAATCCAGAGTGGTAATAATTGGGTGGATTGGGGGAAAAATACACTAAATGTAATGTATGGGCTATAGATACTAGTAATATTTTGACGACGGTCTTTCATAGTTTGCAACAAATGTTTCACAAGAATGCAAGGTGTTGGTGGTCAGATGATGTATGGGAGCCTGTATGATGATATGCATGTTTGTTTTATAAGTTCACATTTTTACTATACACCTCCTGTTTATGTATATGCATGTATGTATGATATACTTCAATAAAATTTTATTTTAAAAAGTATGTTTGAGTTATACATATAAAGTAAAAATGATTTTACTATAATGTTGATAAATGATTTTATTATAATGTGGATAAATCCTTCAGTCCTTGAAATCATATTGTTCAAAGTGTTTTGTAGATATAGACTCCAAATTAAAAAGCATTAATTAACATTCATAAAGATGTATTAACAAAAACTGGAAAAATTCAAACATAGTTTCACAAAATTATAAGTTTATATTGTTACTAAGTTAAAATTATTAAAACAATAATTGACACAAATTACTCTGAAAGGCAGCCTTATATTGTTTTCCACTTAACTATTATTGGAATATATTCATTTATTCTAAATGTTTCTGTATCATTTAGTCAGTTTTATTGAGAAGAACTGAGCAGGGAGATTCAAATCTGCAGTTTAACTTAGATAATTCTTTTTTTTTTTTTTTTTTTGCAATGTCATAATGGATTTCTCACCCATGTAAAATTTCATATTTCGAGTAAAATGTTAAAAATTTTTCACAACTACAACAAAAATATACATGTTGATGAAAACCAAAACTATATATATGGATATAACTATAAACATTAACAACTATTATATAGAAATTATTTAACAAACTTCTTTAAACAGCTGTAGAGGCTATGAGTTGCACTAAGCTTGTGAAGGTTTTTAAAAGCAGTTTGCATTTATATTCCAATGTGCTGCTTGTAAAGGTCATTTTTCTAAAACATGCACAAAAAGACAAAAGACAAAGAAACCCCATTATTCTCATATTACCCTCTCATCAAACCTAAGACTAAATTGCCACAGGGAAATATGGTATTGGTGACATTTTCTAAGATAATGGCTTCTATTCTATCTAGTGCTTTTGATATTTTATGTTTAAGAGGAAGAAGGAAAAATATATCTAACATTTAATGTTGTGACTATTCTGTGCTTTTAGCCATCGAGTTCTCCACAGGAAACCAATTGCATGTTCAAATGAGGTGTTTTGATTTAAAGGTGAGGAAAAATGAATGAAGTTAGTATTTACAAAATGTGGGCAATTAAAGAAAAACCATCAAGGTTGGGTGAAACACCTTAGTCAGGGCTAGCAAGAGCTATGAGTTGTTAATTCTTCTATGTCTGAAGAGGCAAGAATATGGAGCAGTCACTAGAACTTGGAAAGTATAACTATATTTGTAAGAGGAGGTGCCCAGGTAGGAGCTGTGGCCTTTCAAATATTCCAACCTCAATCTCCAGTCTCCCTTAGATCTTCTTCAGGTGCCTCCCACTGTCCAAATCCAACCACAACAGAGCCTTTTAATGTACCACGGAGCTGTCTTTTATTTCAACACTTTTGAACAGAACAGACTGGGGTATTACCCAGGCCCCTTCAGTCTCAGACCACCCTCCAATTTCCTCCTCATTTGCAATTTAGAGACTATTTTCTCAGCCATTCCCTGCTTGCAGGATGAGGTAATGAGATGTTTTTTTTTGTTTTATTGTGTTTTTGTTTCTGTTGTGTGTTTGTGTGTGTGTGTGTGTGTGTGTGTGTGTGTGTGGTTAGCGTCTCGTTATTGACCAACCATACACTCCCATAACCCTCAGAATTATTCTACCCAAGTGTAGTCTTCTGTCAACCATTTGGTCAACCTGTATCTGTGGGCCTCATACACCTTCTTCTCTTTCAATGACATGGTCCCAGATGGCGTGGACCACTTCTTCTGTGAGCTGGTGAAGGAGAAGCATGAGGCATGAACACCTCCTGAGGAAGTAAAACTAGCAAGGTGGTGGCTCCCTCATCCAGGACACGCAGAAGTCATCCCAAGATGACTGTGATGACCTTAAAGAAACTTGTCTCTCAGTAAGCATTCTAACTTACTTTTAGCAGGCCATGCCACTATTCTATCAAACCAGTTGCAACTGGATGTTGAACATAGGCTACATAAATGAATTTCATGGGTGCTAGCCCATTGTTTTACTTCCTTTGCAATAAAAATGAATACTAGACTCTGCTTAGACAGTGATATTATGTGGTATAAAATGGAAATGGATATTTGGAAGTTCCTGAATAATGTTGCTGGCAGAAGAATTGTAGGCAGAAAAGGCATATATGAGCGTCCCATATATATATGTACCTTTCTGCGGATGAGTTACTGACCATCTATAATGAAAGGGGCCTGGTATAATCAGCCTGCTCTCAGATGAATGGCTAGTCTCCTGGGAAACACTATCATATCTGGTACTTAACCTTGACTTCTCTTGTAGGCAAAAAAGACACTCAGTAGTGACAATAGTCAGATCAGTTTGGATAAGGGGAATTCTATGCTGCTGTGCTCTTTCATGGCCTTTATGCCTACCTACATGGCCACTTTGTATGTGGACCCAGTGAACAAGCAGGAAGATGCCTGGTAAAGATACAGCAACACCCACATGAGTGACCATCTCCTATACCTGATTATTTAAAGCCTTCTCTGAAATGGATCTTCTCTGATCATTCATAGGACACACAGTTATCTTCACACTTCGTTCCTCTCTCCAGAACTCCATCCAATTACATCTTGTCCAGACCTCTTTATCACTAATCTTGCAATTCTCATTTTTTGTAGAGGCCTTGACTAGCCATTCCTTTATTATCCAGTGTAGACATTTTCTTTAGGCAGTATCTCTTTCCACATAAAGGGTATTAAAGATATACACATTTACTTGGTGCCCTATTATCAGGAGTTCAGATTCTGAAAGAAAAAAAAAAAAAAAAACGAAAATAAACAGGAACTTCTTTTCCAATGGCCTCTGAGTTTGGCAGTTGAGACACTCAGTGGTGGCAATATCCAGATCAGCCTGGATGAGGGAATTCTATGACATTGAACCCATGAACCCATCCAGCTTTTAATCCAGATGAAAGAGAACATAACTTTAGTATAAAACTCTATTTATGTAGAGTTTTAGTATAAACCTCATCTTAAAGCCCTCCAGGGGCTCCACACTGCATTGTCCTCTGCCACAGATCTTTCAACTGTTGTGTTTCTGCAGCAGGGGTTGGCAAATTTTCTATAAAGGGCCAGATTGCAAATACATTAGGCTTTTGTGGGCCATACATTTTCTGTCACAACTACGGACCTCTGCTGTTATAGCATGAAAGCAGCCAGACAATATGTAAATAAGTACAACTGTGTTAGAGAAAAAGTTGATGTATAGACATGGAAAATTGAATTTCATATGATTTTCAAGTCATGATTTCTTCTTTTGATTTTTTTCAGTCTTTTATACTATAGAAACCATTCTTATTTCATGGTCCATGTGAAAGCAGGTAATAGGCCAGAAGTGGCTGGCAGAGCATAATTCGCTGACTTCTGATTGTTAAGAAAGTCACAGCCATCTGTTAAGTAGCCATCACCCAGAGCCTACCCTCACTTCCTTCTTTTGCAATCTGTCAAGAAGATCAAGAGCTAGAGAGCTGAAGTCGCCTTGCAGTCGTGCAGTACCTGCCTGTCCCTGACAGATAAGTCAAATTGCTTCTTATCATGTTTTCTTATAAGAATGAACTATTGAAAAAAGACTTTGCTCTTTCATTAGTTACATGTCTGGTGGTTCACTTTAGTAAAGGTACTTTATCTGCAACTGGGATTAGCATTACCATCTAATTAAGTTTTTGATATTCCACATCTATTCTTCAAGACTCACCCAACTTTTACACCAACAAAAGAAGTAAATTAAATGGGAATGTGGTAAGAATTAGGACCTCTATACCTTTCCTTATTTATGTATTTTTTGGTGGTGGTATTAATCTTTGCTATTCCTCTGAGTATGCAGTACTGTTCTTGGTTTACTATCATAGTGAAGGAAAAGAGTTGTTCCAGAACTTTAATTTAGTTCTAATTAACATAATAGTACTTACTCTATGGGTGAAGGAACACATATAGTAATTCTTCCAGTTAAAAGGTACATGCATTCTCACTATGTATTCTGGGACTGAGACTATACCATAGAATAAGTTCAATGGACATAGAAGTTCCAATGGATTACCTTGGGCAAAAACTTCATCTGTCTCTTGATGTCCACAAGCTCCCAATAGCCTGGAAAACCACAGTGGCATTTCAGATTTCCAGAGATCAGCATTAGTTCCGAACCAGTGCTAATAACACATGAAAGGTCTGGATATTTTCCTTTCTTCAATGCACTTTATACTGGTATAAATGTATTGGAACCTCTGGAGAAGTCTTTGAGAGTGATACATAATGCACACCTTTGGCTGAGTGGTTTCTCTTAGGGAATTAGCTTCCTTCTTAGTCAAGAGATTCTTGGTCATTGAGCTGGCTTAAAACTGGCTCAGAGCTGAACTAAAAACAAGTCTTGGAAACCACAGAACTAGAATATTTCAGTCTATTTATTCCAAGTAGCATTTTAATATAAAACTAATTTTGTTCCAGGAACCCTGTCATCAATTAGCCATCACTACAGATCTGTGCATTTGAGCACATTCTGATTACCACTCCTTTAGCTCATTTGGCTGCAAATTAGAACCACCTGGGGATATTTGAAAAATCCTATTCCCTGGGCCTTCAATTCAATAAGAATCATTGAAGGTGGGAGAGAGATATCAGTATTTTTTAAACCTTTCCATATGACTAAAATGTGCAGCCATATTTGAAAACCAATACTTTAGCTTGTTATGATAATTGCACTCACCTTGTTTATGAAGGTTAATTGTTACCCCCTGATCTCTACAACTCTGAGACTCCATTATTCCCACTGAGATCTAAGAATCAATTTTGTCTGTCTTATCAGTATACCCCCTGTACTTGGTGAAAAAAAAGGTCATTTCATAAGGACTGGTAAGAGAATATTTGAGCAGGTTGCACACAAAAGGCACACTCCAAAATCCTCGTCTCCCTGCATATCTAAATTCTTTCCTTTATAAAATGTCAAGGAAGGCCCAACATGAAAATCTCATTGACTGCAAACTTAGCAGATTAGGTGCCACCAATGCTCAGGTGCTCTAGCCAACTCATTAAATCTCAAATCCCAGCAGAGTGCCTATATGTCAACGCATTGCCATGAATCAAATACTATTTTGTTCTGCATGACCCATTTTAAGGACCACTCCCATATATAAGCCCTAGACATCTGATGATATAAATTGCTTGGTCCTGGAACTTACTTATTCACTTACTTGTTTTACATTCTCTTCTCTTTTTGACTTGTACATTTAAGCTATTGTGGAGTCTAGATCCTTGCAATGAGGAAAAGTGGAGGTGGGAAAATGAAGAGAATCAGAACTACCTTGTGAGATAGCAGGTGTAGTTATCACTAAAAGTTTGTCATTCATGGGAAGCTGGTTTTCTCAGACAGGGATACAGATGTACAAGGTGAGAGGGAGGCTGCCTCTGACAAAAAAATTCAGGGGAGCTTGTGGTTCAGAGTTCTAAGCCTCATTTGTGTCTGCCTAAATATTCCTGATCCATATCTTAAGTCCCCATTCCTTTCCACAGTGTCCTTATCTCAGCAAAAACAATCTGACCAGGTTTAGTATTTAATTGGAGTCTCAAACTTGTAATTCTTCCAATCAGGACCCGAGCTTGGTCCCCAGTCCCTTTCCTTTCTTTTGATTACAGATGAGGTTCTCCTACAAAGCTGCTGTAGATGCTCACTGATCTTACAGCCCTGCTCTGAATTGGCCTTAAAAGGCCTTTAATTTGTAGTTTTCCATGTGCATACTTTTTAAGAACTTCAAAAGCAATCAGCTGATCCCACAATCATTATAATCACTATGTTTTTCATAGAAACTACATGACACAATCAACTGATCTTTCAATGCTTTTCGCTTAACTGCCCTTTATTCACCGTCTCTGCCGGGTCATTGGAATAAGTGTCAGGGCATGTATGCCATAGATTACCAGGGACATATTTCCACTGGCAAGGATGTTACCCATATACTCATCAATATTGAAGTAATAACACCCAGGACCCAAAGAAAAGTATTTGTTCCACAGATCCACCTCTCATACTATGTGATCCATCAGGTTCCTGGCAGGAAGCACAACAGACACAAATGAGAAAATTAAAGAAAATTTAATAAAGAGACCATTTATAATGAGGGAAACCAAGGGATTGTGAAGTTCTCCAGGGCTAGCAAGAGCTGACAGCTGTTACTGCACATAGATCTGAACTGGCAAAGGGAGGTGCCAGTTACCAGAACACAGAGGGTGTGGCCATAGGTCAGAGGATTTCTGACGGGTGCTATGAGGCAGGGAAAGAGTAAGCCTATGACAAATTGGCAGAGAAGCAGCCAAGATAATGAATACTCCAAACTCAAACTCTCCTTTCTCTTTAATTTCTTATCTATGCTTTCTATTTGATAAACACTTGGAAACTCCAGCCTAGGGGACCTCATTGACATAGTTGATAATGTTGACCCTACTGTACACTGAGGTGCAGGAATTTGGAGAGCAGATTTAGAGACATAAACACAGAATGTCCAGTCTGAGATGCTTTATACATACCTCTTCCAATAATAATTCTATTGAGAGGATGGCAACTCACTTACCAAATTTCCAGATTTCTAGTTATGAAGGGATAGGGCCTGAAGGTAGCATTTTTAAGAGAAATATGTGAAAATAATTTTTAAAAAGTAGTCAAATTATATCATGACTGTTTATGGAGAATATAAGAAAAGGCAGAATGAAATGTAATTTTCAGATGTAAAACCTACAAGGCCATGAGTTTGGTGTCTTATGAATAATGGTAGGAAACATGAATTAAATATATTAAGATTGAGTTACTCCCAGGAAATAAAAGTTAAAATTTCCTGGAGAAGTATGTAATATAATTAGAATTCAAATAAATGGCACTGAGATAATAAGATGAGAAGGTACTATGACATATCTCTTGGGGTAAAAAAAGTGTGACTATTTGGCAAGAAAGAAATAATCAAGAAAGGAAGTTCACTACCACTCTGACAATTTTTTCTCCAGGCTATGAAAATACTCTCTGTATTCACAGTAAACAAAAGTTGTCTCCTGCCCCTAGTCTGTGCATTTCAACTCATATAAAGTCATAATTCCCATAAGACATAACCTCCACAAAGAAATGAAGAAAAAGACAAGGAAATTCTTAGCAATTAACAAGGTGATGTGATGCAGTACGAGGTGAGAAATAATCTGAAGAAATGAAAAAATTATTCTAAAGTAAATAAATTACTATGTCAAACAGCAGAGTCATAAATGACTTACCTAGGAAAATGTATAATCTCTAGGAAGAAAAACCTCATTTTAGTAGATTTTTACATTCTGGTGTTTTATTTTGTTGGTTTATTTTAGAAAGAGGTACCTTAGTATATTTAATTAATGGCATTTATTACAAAATAATAAAATAAAAATTCCTTTTTACTCACGTTTATTAGAAATGCACAATAAGTTTCCACAAATCTCATAAGGCATAGATGCTATGGTATTGATGGAAAGGTGGTAATAAGAAATTCTCTCCAATTAACTATCACCTGAAAAACATGGAGCGTATTAGTTTCCTATTGCTGTGTAACGAATTATCACAAATTTAGCAGCTTAAACAAATACCTATTTTACCTATTCATTACAACCCAGTTCTGTGGGTCAGTAGTACAGGCAGTCTTGACTGGTTTCTTTGCTTAGGGCCTCAGAAGGCTGAAAACATTGTGTTGGCCAGGCTGGACTCTTGCCTGGAGGTTCAGGAAGAATCCACTTCAAAGCTCATTCTGGTTGTTGCAGTATCCAATTCCTTGTGAATGTAGGTCTCAAGTCCCTACTTCCTTGTTGGCTGTCAGCTGGGAGCCTGTCTCAGCAACCAGAGTCTACTTTGTAGTCCTTTCCACATTGACTCTTCCGTCTTCAAGCTATGTATGGTGCAGTGAGTCCTTCTCATGCTTCAAATCCCTCTCAATTGCTCTTCTGCCACCAGCTGGAGAAAACATTCTGTTTAATAAAAGGGCTGATGTGACTAGATTGCACTCATTTAGCTAATTCAAAGATAGCTAATTAGTAATCTTAATCACATGTTCAAAATCCCCTTTGCTATGCAACATAATCACAGTCCCTGAGATAAGGAGGGAAATGTTGGGGGAACATTTTGGAATTCTGCCTACCACATGGAGCATTTGCTTCACTTTTACAATTTCCAGGATCTCTTTTAAGTAATTTTTTTCACATTTCTCTGCATTTGCTATTTATAGTTATACTATTGGCTTTATTAACTCCATTTCTCCAGATGCTAATTCTTTTTTTTTTTTTTTTAAGATTTATATCTCACTTTCATAGTGTTGCTATAACTCAAAGATTTAGTGATTGCCTTTTTTTTTTTTTTTTTTTTTTTTTGAGAATGCCTGTTCAGCAAATGAGGGCCCTTGGAAGGGTGGAGGTTGTGCCCATCTTCTGGACGACGACATTAGCAGTCCCTTGGAGCATCTCCCTACACCTTAGTCCAAGTTTCCCATTCACTGCTTTAGTCTTTGGGCAAATATCCTGGGCAACTAAGCATGTGGAGGAGTAGGAGATGGGGCACCATGCAAGTTGCTCTGTGTTCCTCCCCCAAGCTGTCCCTACTTAAACACACTCTTCTCTTGCTTATTATTTGCTCAAGGTTTGTTTCTCCATAGATCCCATGATTGTCTCTTTTCCAGCATTCAGGAATTCTTCCATATGGCATGCTTTCTTGTTCTTTGATGTTATGGTTTATTCTATCAGTTCAAGGATTTTAAAAGGGCAGGAGGATTGTCAACCTAATTCTTTCACAGAATATTGATTTGCGAAAAATATTTTGATACAGCAAGAGATACAAAGATGCAAGACCAGATTCTTTGCTTTTGAGAAACTTGTAATTTGATACAGAAGAAATAATAAATCCATAATAAATTTACTCATCTAATCAGATATTTAATATTCAATTTCTTCTAATTACCAGATATTGTGGTACTTATATAAAATGTCAACTAATAAGAACATAGCCCCTGCCAAAACAGAGATTACAAACTGGTGGATGATACATAAGCATGATGATATATAAGCATTTACTTTTAGGCATGATAATTATCATGATAGGAGGAAAGTAGTGGGCTAGGGAGACATATTGTAAGGTAAAGCAATCCAGATGAATCTAGATGGGAATGGTCATGAAAGGATTACTGGAAGAAGTACTTTCCTAAATGGAAATTGGAAAATAAGGGAGCATGGTGGGAATTAATATGAAGAAACTAGTGGATTAAGGAAGTGCCATTCCTGTAGGTAGATAAGTATCTTTGACCTTGGTCCAGGTCATTTCAAGATTATTATAGTTTTCAGGCAGATTTTCAGTTAACTTCTCAGCATGACCATATGGTCTCATTACAATTTATTACATACTAAGAACAAACCAATATGCACGATATCTACTTCTTCATAACAGTGTTTCCTATATAAAAAGTGAATCTAAATATATTATTTTATTAAATTATTAAGTGCATGGGAACAAATATATGTTTAGTTTTGTGTAATGATATAATTTTGTGTGGTTATATAAATATTTGGCATATTTTAAAATAAGAGAGAAATAAAAGCAGAAAATAAATATGACCCCTGAAAATCTAGTCAGGCAAGAAATTATGATCCACTGATTAAAACTTTTGCTTCAACAGGGAGGAATCATAATGATTTATTTTTCTTTCACATTTGTGTCTAAGGAAAGCAAAATTTCTAACCATATTGTAGAATTCCCCAAGAGGATCCAACAGTTCCCAAATGTGTTAAAGTACCTCTTAATCCATGGCTGAAAAATGAAATTACAATTCCTTAGTAATCTGAGAAAGGATGTAATTCTCTAGAAGAATGTCATCAAGTAAAGGTTTTCTTTCCTTATTGAATCTGAACTGTATTTAATCAATGCCTGAGCTGACTGCCTTGGTCTTTAATTATGTTTTACAAGGCAAAAGACCTAAACAAATGTATTTTTGTTTCTTAGTACACTGAGTCTTTGGAGTTTCAAATCTTACCTAAGACTATGCTTTCACAGTTATTTGACATAGAAGGATGACGGAATATTCCATATAATATTCACATACATCACATTATTTCACATAAATAAATATTCAGCTTGTGATCTCTTTTTATTAAAATATAGAAGTTAATAGGTCTGTTTTTTAATCTTTGCTTTTAGACGTAGAAGACATAGATGACCCAAAGCGCTGCCCAGAGGTGGCCTTAACAGTTGATCTATCTCTTGATTTCCTTTCAATGCCAAGTAAAATTTATTTCCTTCTACCTCCCCTGAAAGTACTACAAAATGCCCTCAAATGAACATATGGTTGAATTTGTTCTACAAAAAGAGAAAGATTGACTGAGCTTTGTGCAACAATAAATCTGCAGGTTTAACTGTCTGAAGCAGTAATGCACATAACCCTATTTTATGACAATTATATTTATGGAGTCAACTCAAATAGAAAATTATCTAAGATAACTTTTCTAATGAAGGAATTTGCAAAAATAAACTGCACATGTTTTCAAGATTTGATTTAACCTTGCAAAGACACACTGACTCTTTTAGAAGACTTTTTTTCAAATTTGAGGAATATATGTGGTTAAAGCGTCATAATCATTAAGAAAAAGATCATGTTTCTTCACAAGAAGTGCATTATCTCTCAAACAGACAAAAAATCTTTCTATTGACAAGTAACAATACTAACAAACTATCACAAAGAATAATTTTGAACTGTATAATGCTGTGGTTGGATTTATTTTACTATATTTCATCTAAGCCATTAATTGTAAGATACACCATTATTTTATCATATATACCAATAAAGAAATAAATGATGCTTGTCAATTAAATCATGGCAATATTTTAACAATAGTCTTACTTGATGCATGAAACAGTCACACTAACTTCTCAATTATTCTAGGGATTTGGCAATTGCGCCTGCCCTCAGCTGCTTTGTACTGAGCAAAATGTTTCTACTAATCTCATTAGCAAAATTTAATGGCTTCTTGTGTGCATTTTCCTGTCTGAGGCCCTACAAACACTTGGTTGTTGATTTGTAAAAAAACAAGGAATTATGGTCATTCCTGTAATGATAAAGATTTGTTTCACAATCAAATTTACTTCCTAATGATCTCTTTCCATGCCTTTCTGCTAATACAATAACTTTTGCATTCAATGTAGAATCACAGGGTAAACTTTTAGACTAGAGGCATTTTAAATGGCAATTAAACTTAGCGTGTGTAGTAACAACAATGCACACAGCCTCATGGAAGGGAAAAAGAATGTATAGCTGTGGCTACATCTGTCCCTGAACAGGCAATGGGACTACAACAAAACTGCTACCTGATTAAAAGTGATTGAAGGCTGTATCAATTGTGGTCTCAATTTCAGAGTGTTAAAATCTATGATTAGATTTTAACTTAGTATTAATAAAATTTGATGAAAGAGTATCCTGAATTTCTTACTTTAGTTTGTTTGAAGTCTTTTTATAGTTAATTCTGGTTCTCACATCTCAGGATTTGTTATGTGATTATAAATTTATTCTCCAACACTTTTTCATCATCATCATGATCATTATCTAACTAACCAACCCCTGAGGAAGAAAACATTTCAAACACTTTTTCAGCAGTGAGAGCTGCTAGATAGAAGATTTGTGTTTTATTTTGTTTTAAAAATACAAGGAATATAATTTTAAGTAGTCATAATATTTGAAAAGATGCTATGTGATTCAACCAGTCAAATGAATCACATGGGAAAAATTATAAAAACATAAAACAAGTATATTTAAAATTTCTTGTAAACTTAAATTTCTTAGAAAGAATATGCCTGATAATATGTACGTATGATCGCGTGGGCATTTGCAAATTCCTTTAGGCTTTAAATGGTTTTAAGACCTTGAAAATATGTTGTCTTGTCCTTTTCTTAAGGTATAATAACCAGCACACCCTTTTCCTCACCTAAGTTCTTCAAGATGAAAAACAAGATGAAAGAGTAAGGAAGATAAAAGTCAAAAAAATATACTTTATTTCTGTTATAAAGTCTTATTTGGAGGATTTGCTTACTGTGAGGTCACAAGGGCTCTCCAATACTAAACCACAGTCACAGGCTTTGCTGAAAGAAGGCAGCTCTTTCCATGTGAGAGCAGAGCCTACCCTATAGAAGAGAAGACTCTGCACTCTTTACAAGTAGTTTATTCCTGAGGGAAGGGGGAAAGAGAAGACTGGTGTGGATGATGCAAATTTGGTTTCTCCATTCCAATTCACCAGTTAGGGTGTAATGAGAAGTCAGGAGTGTTAGCTGGTAGAGTAAGAGACCTCGACATGGAAGGAATCATCAGGAATGAGGAAGAGTATTCTCCCTAATAATTCCCAACCTATTCTTCTCTTAACTGAGAGGGTTTAATCATTGCACTCTTAGTCAATTCAGGGTTTGATTTTCCTACTATGGAAAGGGGATAATCAATCCATTAGCACAATCTTACACCCACCTTCATTTGGCCACTTCCACACAAAACCAATAGCTATTTTAGTTCTGAAAAGAATTAGAGCAATGCACAAACTACTACAGGGACATAATATACCCAAGAACTAAATTTCATTTCCTATACTATTTCTCATCAAAGATTTTATAGTAATATCAAATAACACTAAAATGTACCAATAATAAAAAGGCAAAATATAATTGCTACAAATTTGAATGTAATCCCATTTTATTATCAAATCACCAAGGAGAAAAATGTCCAAATATCTAATACCTTTGCAATTAAGGCTCAAGTTGTTTTTAATTTTTCTTATATTGGACTTTAATCAGAATGCAAAATAAATGAACAAAAAAGGTGGACAGGAGAAAAGTTATTTTGGACTTTGATTCACAATAGTAAAACAATCTACATGAATAAATTAGGACAGCCAGATGTGGTTTAATATGAAGGTTAGAATAGCAATTCTATAAATATATACTTATTCTCCTTTCTTCTCTCAGTTTCTTTAAAAGTGGTAAAACTATATAAAGTAATAATTATAACAGTGTATTGTTGAGTTTGCAATATATATGGGTATAATATGTATAACAAAAACAATACCAGAAGGGAGAAGATATTATAGAACTATAGATGAATAATATTTTGATATATTATTGCAATAAAGATAGTATAAAACTGAAGTAGATAATAATAATCCCGAGAGCAGCATATATGAAAATAACTTTAAAAAATAATGAAAAATCATTAAAGAAATTAAAATGTTACACTAGAAAATATTCATTGAATGCAAAAGAAAGCAGTAAAAGAGAAAGAGGAAAAGAACATCAGCAAGAATAACTACAACAAATAAATACATGAGACATATAGAACACAAAAAGTAAAATGGCAGACTTAGATCCAACTTTATCAATAATAACATTAAATGTGAATGGATTATAAAAAGCCCTTTAAAAGGAAGAGATCGTTAGACTGGATAAAATTACAAAATATAACCATACGCTGTCTATAGGAGATACACTTTAGATTCAAAGATGCAAATAAGTTGAAAGTAAAAGGATTGAAAAAGATATATCAAGAAATAGCAACAGTAAGAAAGTTGGAGTGGCTCTACTAATATCAGATAAAAGAAATTTCAAACAAAAATGTTACTATAGATAAGAGGGATTTTATAAGGACAAAACTTTCAATCCCTCAGGAAGATATAACAATTATAAGCATATATGCATCTAACAAGATAGCCTCAAAATACATGAAGCAAAAACTGGCAGAATTAGAAGAAATAGACAATTAAAAAATAATTAGAGACATCAATATCCTATTTTCAATAATGAATAAAACAACTAAGCAAAGGATCAACAAGTAAATAGAAGACTTGAAAAACATTATAAACTAACTGGAGCAAGCAAGACATCTATAGAACACTCCACCCAACTAAAGAAGAACACACATTATTCTCAAGTGCACATGGAATGTGATACAGAGGGAAAATTATAGCTGTGAACACTTATATCCAAAAAAGAAAGATCTCAAACCAATAAGCTAACCTTCTAACTTAAGATATTGGAAAAAGGGAAGTGGATGTGACTCAAGTGATTTGGCTTCTGTTTATCAAATGGGAGACCAGGCATGGTGAGCTGATGCAACAAGGTGATGCTACAAAGAAACACAACGAACCAGGGAGCTGAGTTGGCTCAAGTGATTTGAGCACCACTTTCCCACATGGAAGATTCCAGGTTCGGTTCCCGGTGCCTCCTAAAGAGAAGATGTGTAGACACAGAGAGCAGATACCTCAAACAACAATTGGGGGGGAGGGGAGAATAAATTAATAAAAAATAAATCTTAAAAAAAAGATAATGGAAAAAGAAGAGTAAACTATACCGATATCAAGCAGAAACAAAAATAAATATTGTAGATTAAAACAGAAATTAGACAAATTGAGAGTGGGAAAACAATAGAGAAAAATCAATGAAATCAAAAGTTGATTCTATTAAAAGAACAATAAAATTTATGAAACTTCAGCTAAATTTAACAAGGTAAACTGAGAAGACTTGAATTACTAAAATCAGGAATTAAAGAGAAGACATAATTTCTGACATTAAAAAAATAAAATAAATTGGAAGTGAATAATATAAGCAACTGTATGACAATAAATACTTTGATGCAATGGACAAACTCCTAGAAAAGCATAACCTACTAAAACTGACTCAAGAAGAAATAGGCAATCTGAATAGACCTCTAACAAGTAAAGCAATTGAGTAAGAAATTTAAAAACTTCCCATAAAGGAAAGCCCAGGATCAGAAGGCTTCACTGATAAATTCTACAAAACATTTAAAGAAAAATTAATACTGGACTTTCTCAAACTCATCCAAAAAAATAGCAAAGGAGGAAAAACTTCCCATCTCCTTATAGGATGTCAAAATTACTCTGACACCAAAATTAGATAAAGACATCATAAGAAGAGAAAACTATCCACCCAATATCCTTTATGGACAGAGATGCAAAAATCCTCAATTAAGTACAGTAAAATAAATCCATCAAAATATAAAAAGATTTATGCAGCATGACAAAGTAGGATTCATCTCAGGAATGCAGGATTGGTTTAATGTCCAAACATCAATCAGTGCAATGCACCATAATATAAAATAAAAGGCAAATATTACATGCTCATTTCAGTATACACAGAAAAAGAATTTGACAAAATCCAACACCCTTTCATGATAAAAGCACTCACCAAACTAGAGATAGAAGAGAACCTCTTTACTCAATAAAGAGCATCTATGAAAAATATGCAGCTAACATTGTACTTAATTGTGAAAAGCTGAATGCTTTCCTAAGATCAAGAACAAGAAAGGATGCCCATTCTCACCATTGCTATTCAAAATTTTAGTGGAAGTTCTGCTAGGACAGTAAGCAAGAAAAATAATAAAAAGTATTCAGATTGGAAAAAATCACTTTGTGCAGATCACAATGTTTTATGTAGAAAATCCTAAGGAATCCACTAAAATTGATTAGAATTAATAAATCCAGTCAGCAATGTTAAAAGACACAAAATATTTACACAAAAATGCATTTTTATATACTAGCTATGAACAATTTGAAAACAAAATTAAGAGAATAATTCCATTTAAAACAACATCAAAAACAAAATACTTAGGAGTAAATTTAACAAAATAGGTACAAAACTCATGCTCTGGAAATTCTCCCTCCAATGAAAAGATGTGATTCTTTTTGTAGTTATTCTGGTTGGAGCTCATTGAGATTCTTGCACCAGTAAATTAATGTTTTACATCAAATTTAGAAAATTTTCAGCTATTTTTCCCTAAATATATTTTTCTCCTTTTATTTCTCTTTGGGACTTCCATTACATATATTTTGATACATTTCATTTTGTTCTGTTTATTTTTCTTCACTTTTCTTTCTTCAAATTAGATAATATCTATTAATCAAATTTAATATTCACTGACTCCTTTTTCTTTTGTTGTGTCATATCTACTGTTCAGTCCATCTGGTGGAATTCTATCTTGGTTGCTGATCTTTTAAACTCTACAATGTCAATTTAATCTTTTTTATTATTTCTATTGTTATATAACTCAAGCATTATTACCAACAGAGAAATGAAAATTACACTCTGAAACTATTTGTTTAACACAAAAGAACACAGAAAAGGAAGGGCAGAGAGAGGAAGAAAACAATGAAACATATAAAATAAAAAGTGTACTTTGTAATCTGTAGAGCAACTGTTAGGAAAATAACTCCAATATTTAGTTTAAAAAATCCACAGAGAAATTGACATATTACATTCCAAAGTATTTGTTTAACCCAAAATATGGCAGTAAAAGAAGAACAAACAAATTTTTAAAAATAGGAGAAATGTAGAAAACAAATACCAAAATGGCATATGTAAACACAACCATAGCAATAATTATATTAAATATAAATGGATTAAACACTACAATCAAAAAGCAGGAATTGTTAGATTGGATAAAAAAGCAGAACCTCCCTATATGGTATTTATAGATATACTTTAGATTAAAAGACAAGAATAGGTTAAAGGATGAAAAAAAATGTGCCATGCAAAGAGTCATCCTTCAAGTACTGGAGTGGCTATATTAAGATGACACAAAATAGATATTAACACAATAAATATTCCTAGAGACAAAAAGAGGTATTTCATAAGGATAAAAGAGTAAATAGATAAAGAAAATATGACAATTATTAATGTATATACATACACTTAGCACTCTTATATTTGAAGAATTATAAATGTATTGACACCCAAATACTCTGTTCTTAGGAAATGAGATGAAATCAGTAATCTCCCTACACATATAGCTTCTGCACTGTGAGCTCTTTCCAGTGAGGGAAAATGTTTTTCTTTGTTAATGTCTAACAAGTGTGGTTTTGTAAAAAATTTGTAATGAAAGAAGGAGACATAAGTAAGTGTTGAAACTGTATCCTGAAGTTATATGCATAAAGGAAGAAACCACTGCCTCTTAGTTGATTTGGGAATGATTGGTTCACATCATTTGCTTTATATGGAATTTTGAGTCGGCAACTAAAGCACATGAAGTTTTGGGTTAATAAATGACCTTAACTCTCTCATTTTCAGGTGTTAAGAGGATTTCTTCTGTTTAGGCTGTATCTGGACTCACCAAAGAATACTGTGCCTATGGATTTTCACAATAAGCCTCACTGATATTGCTAATTTGCTATCATGTGAAGCTCCAATTTAGAGAGTTGTATGCTGTGTCCTTTTGAGCTGTTTTTCTAGGTGAAAAAAATATATGTTTAGCTGTTCATTAACAACAGATATATTTTCATGAAAACTAATAGTTTTGCATTTATGCTTCCATCTATTTTTGGCTAGAGCCCTATTTAAAAATGGAATAATATTTTTTGTTTTGTTTTGTTTTTTGGGGGAGGAAATGATGCAGAGTACAACACATTGTCAGAAATCTTGTTTGAGATGCTGGAAAGTAATCCTGTGTTGTTTGTTCTGTTCTCTTGCCATGGAGCTAATTTTCTCAATAACAGCTACATTGGAAATAACAAACATAAAAGCTTCATGTTCCCATCCTTTGAAAAACCTTTTAGCTTACTTTGAAATCCCCAAGGAATGAATGAATAAATAAATAAATAAATAAATAAATAAATAAATAAATAAATCATCCAAAAAATGTCAAAGCTAATGCTCTGCTTCAAAATTAAAGCATAGAGAAAAAGTCTGCACACAGCTGCTAACTTGTTTGATGTCCCCGAAACATTTCTGCCAGTGTTAATTCGTAAAAGTTTATTCTGCTGCTAAGGGCACTGGCACAGCTTGCTCCCACTTCTATGCACAACATAATTTCATAAAAATAATAGAGTAAGCATATGAGAATTGGATGTATGAAATGGACTGATACTCAGTCCCATGCCCCTTGAAGTAAATTAAGCAACTTTGGAAGTTGCACTGATGTTCCAGAACAAGTGCCACTACTTATTTATGAATTGAAGGGGTCACATGTTGAATAGAATCTCAAAGTTTGGAAGCCCTGCTCTCTGGGAGCACTGATTCTAAAATGACAACTTTCAAAGCCAACTGAAAAAGTGTTCATCTGGATTCTCTAAGCCTAAGACCTTACTTTCCTTAAATTTCTAAAGCGTTCCACCAGGAGTGCCCTCGTCTTCTCTTTGGAGTTCTAAGCATTGTCAATCATATATTGAAACTCTGTGCAATGATGAGGCAGGGGCACAAGACAAGCACCTGAGAATTCTGCATTCCTATAGCAATCTTTAAATGGTAATGACATCACAACTCCTACCCACATTCCCTGGTATTTTGGAAAATGTCGGTGCTCTGCTTGGAGAGCTTCAGGGATATTGTAGCCTTTGTCTGTATTTTGGGTACAGGGAAGGGAGAATGGAGCCATATTTTGGGTTTTTAATTCCCAACACTCAGGATGTGCAATTCTTTTTCAGAGGACTGTCTTCAGGCTACCAGAGCCCACTTTGTCTGCCCTTGCACAGTGATCAGGAAGCACCTGAGAATTTGTCCCTCTTACCTCGTCAGAACAATTCTGAAGCTTAACTTACATCCCAGAAATCCCAGAAAGCAAGATCAAGCTAAAGCCATCTGTTGCAAGACTTTGCCTGAGATTGTATTTCACTTTGCTTTTCCATTTCATACCCATTCCCTATCCTGCTTTCCTCACACCCTTACCAGTTTCCCATGGGGATCACTTAATGAATCTCTCCTTGCAGAGTCTGCTTTCGGAGATCTCAACCTAAAAACAGGGGGCACTTTGGAATATGAGTCATTCTGATAAAGGGACAAAAGACATTTTGGTGGTGGGTAGAGGTTGAAGAGAATGGGCTAATGCTTTGATTATCTGAAAAAATAAAAATTAAATCAACCCAAAACAAATGAAAAGAGTACTGAATAACCTTTACTATTATAATGTTAATATTTACCACACTTCCCCTTTCATTTTTTGGCCCCTCTTCAAGGCCGCTAGAGTCCTCTGTGGGAAGGCTATCACTCTTACTTCAGGACATATACATTCACTATTCTAGTTCCCAGGCCTTTGGATGTTGATTAAATAATTCCAGAAAGAGGCTATTCATAAGTATGTATTACCCATCTCATACATTTATATATATACCAAACAGACATCTAGTACATATATATAAAGCAAAGCATTAAGATAAACTATGAAAATGAATCAGTCACTATCCCAAAAAAGGTAAAAAAATGTTATTTTCATAAGAGAAGTACACAAAGTAGAACCTTTTAAATGCCATGAGAGATGTATGAACAAAGTGCTACAAGTGTTCTAAGAAGGAGAGGAAAGGAACTGAATGTTAAGTTAAACAATAAAAATCACTACTTCCCACTTTCTACAGATTATTAAGTGAGTTTAAATAAACACTTTTCAGAGCTACATATTACCACTGGCTTTGGTGAATGCCGAAGCCAAGATAAAAAGTATTACTTCAAATAACTTCTATGTGTAGATTATTTGTAAGTAAATAGAAACTTCATCTGAGCGATAGAACATGTGATTTTGCTATACTTATTAATGTAAATAAAATATTTAACATACTATTAAAATAAAAAAAAATTTAAAAAAAAGTACTACTTCATGAATCCAATGCCTGTGTTCTTTCTGCTATATTACTTCTAATAAGGGCAGCAAAGAATACCTGGAATTTTTAAACTTTATTTCAAAGCTAAGGAACAAATATTATCACTTATGTTAGGGATTAAGGTACCTATTTTCTCTACACCCTCACATAACCCCTATAGCGTTATTGAGCTATCTGTTTAAAAACTCAAATGAATTCCTCTTGTTCATGGTCAATCACCTAATAAGTGACAGACATGACTAATAAGTGGCTGATCACAGGACTTTTGCTCCAAACCCTAATATTTTATCCTGTTTTCTTTTAGCTGTCTGTTTGTAGGAACAAAGGAACAGAGTAGGGAAGTTTACAATATATGTGGGGAGAGGAAATATTTGCCATTTCGCTGAGATATCTGATAAATGAAGAGCAGAGGGATGGCATAAAATGCTCAGCTTGGGTCTAAATGAGTTAGACTTCAAGTGATAGGAGATCAGGAGTCATTTAAGGTTTTTAACCAAAGACATAACATGATCAAATCTGAATTTTTATTATAAATTTATTTCTTAGACTTTTGTGATAAGAGAGCTTCTATATTTTAACCACATAAATAAATAATATTTACTCTTTAGACCAATGTTTAAAATACCTTTAAAAGAGGTAGATTTGGAGGATCATGGGAAGATGGCAACAGACTGACTGGCAGAGCTGAATGCTGTCATAAAAAAACAATGGAGAAAAAGTCAAAATTGGTCCAAGGGACCAGCTTTGGGGGTCAACAGACCAGGACAGTGCTACATAATGCCCAGGAGGATGAGGGACAGTGAGACGAAAGAAACCAAAAAGACAAATGTGAGTTACCAAGCCCCAGTGGCAGCCGGGAAGGGCTCCCCTCTCCCACCGCCAAGATATTAAGCTGGGGTAAAACCTCTGTCTCATTGTAGCAGATTGAAAGGGGAACAGACATCTTCCTCCCTGTCAGCTCTTTCAAGGGATAAGGGAGGGGAGGTTGGGGTGCTATTCTTCAGTGACTTCGGACAGCATAGCCT
Source organism: Tolypeutes matacus (assembly GCA_026826555.1). NCBI lineage: Eukaryota > Metazoa > Chordata > Mammalia > Cingulata > Chlamyphoridae > Tolypeutes > Tolypeutes matacus. The sequence goes on from JAKSZT010054515.1 coordinate 7,401,162, forward strand.
GCTTTAAATCTCCCATCTGGAGATTGAACAGAGGAACACAGGAAAGCCCAGACTGAATCATCTCCATGGAAAGGGGTGCTGAGCACCATCTGTTATCTGGTGTGGAAACTGCATGAACAAAAACTGCTTGTGCTCTCTGTATCCAACCCCTGGGAGAGAATCTGTGCCACTAGCCCAATTCTGAAAACTTAAGCTGGGCAATTTTAAAGACTGAGAGTAAGTTGAACCAAATATCAAAGAAAAGCTGTGGGAAACAAACAAACAAAAATAGGCAAAAGAGAGAAATTAGCCATCAGAGTAAATACACCAACATATTCAGATGCCTAGACATCAGCCATTCTAGGAAACAGAAAGAAATGGCTCAGCCAAAGGAGCAAACCAAATATCCTAAAGAGATATGGATTCAATGCAATTAATCAGTAATAATTACACAACTCTCATAAATCAATTCAAAGAATTTAAAGAAAATATGACAAAAGAAATAAAGGATATTAAGAAGACACTGGGAGAGCATAAAGAACAATTCAAAAGACTGCAAAGAAAAGTAACAAATCTCCTGTGTGCGGGTGTGCCGCCAGGCCCTATGCATGGATGAGTCCCCAGGCCCCACAAGTGGGTGCGCCATCAGGCTCCATGCGCGGGTGTGATGCCAGGCCCAGCAAGCAGGTGCTCTGTCAGGCCCCATGCATGGGTGAGCCGTTAGGCACTGTGCATGCGTGTACTGCCAGGCCCTGCGAGCCACACAGCAAGATGATTACGTAACAGGAGAGTGACACAAGGGAGAGCCAAGATGAGAAGCACTGAAAAACCAGGAACTAAGGTGGCGCAGGCAGTAGGATGCCTCTCTCCCACATCATAGGTACTGAGGATCAAATCCCAGTGAAGACAGGAGGAGAAGGATGAGAAGAGAGGGCAGGAAACAGACACAAAGAGTTGCCCAGCGAATGGACACAAAAACAGCAAAATCGGGAGGAGGGTGTAAAAATAGATAAAAGTAAATAAATAAATAAATCCTTTAAAAAATGTATACGGGAGTGTTGCAGTTAGGCAGTTTGACGTAATTATGAATTCCAAAAATATAATTGGATCATGTTTGTAACTGATCTGTTAATCTGGGCATGATTAAGTTATGATTAGGGCGTTGACTGGGCCACATCAGTAGGGTGTTGAGCCCCACCCCTTGGTGAGTGGGGAATCAAATATAAAAGGCATAGCAAGAACAGAATTGAAGCAGTTTTTGAGAAGCAGTTCTGATGATGGAGTTTTGATGTTGGAAAGAAGGCCCCAGGAGAAGAGAAGTGAGCCATTCGCCTGATAGTCTACAGCTGACCTTGTGGAAGAACCAGAAAAGCTAAGCCTGGAGAGAAACACAGCCCCGGGAAGAGAGGAACACAAGAAACCTGAACCCTGGCAAACATCGGCAGCTGTCTTGCTCCAACACGTGGCAATGAACTTTGGTGAGAAAAAACGTATGCTTTATGGCCTGGTATCTGTGGACTTCTACCCCAAATCAATACCCTTTATAAAGACCAACCCATTTTTGGTATTTCACATTAGCACCCCTTTGGCTGACTAATACAGGGAGTAAGATACAGACTATAGTTAGTAGTAATACTTTGACAATGCACTTTCATAATTTGTGAACAAATGTTTCACAACAATGCAAAGTATTTGTGGTGGGGTGATGTGTGGGAGCCCTCTATGAGATTATGCATGTTTGTTTTGTAAGTTCACAATGTTTACTGAAGTTACCTATAGCTTATGAATAGTCATGTATGAATGATATACTTCAATAAATTGTTTTAAAAAATTAACAAACCTTTTGGGAATGAAAGACACGATAGATGAGATTAAAAATATATTAGAGGCACATAAGAGCAGATTGGAATTGTTTGAAGACAAAATTAGTGATTTCAAAGACAGAACATCTGAACTGGAAAAGACAGGAGAACAGAGAAAGGAGAGAATGGAAAAAAAAATGGAACAGAGTCTCAGGGACTTGAATTACAATGCAAAATGCACAAACATTTGTGTTATTGGCGTCCCAGAAGAAGAAGAGAATGGAAAAGGAGCAGAAAGAATATTTGAGGAAATAATGACTGAGAACGTCTCAACCCTTATGAAGGACATAAATATCAATATCCAAGAAGGACAATGCACCCAAAATAGAATAAATCCAAATAGACTCAACCTGAGACACCTACTTTTCAGAATGACAAAAATATCAGAGATAAAGAGAGGATTCTGAAAGCAGCAAGAGAAAAGCAAAGTATCACATACAAGGGAAACTCGATAAGATTAAGTGCCAATCTTTCATCAGAAACCACAGAGGAGAGAAGAAAGTGGTATGATATACTTAAGGTACTGAAAGAGAAAAACTGCCAGCCAAGAATCCTGTTATCTGGCAAAGCTGTCCTTCACAAATCAGGGTGGAAGAATATCATCAAAATCATTCTTTCATCATTTGTAAAAAATATCTCACAATAATGCAAAGTGTTGGTAGTGAGTTGATGTATGGGACCACTGTGTGATGTTTGCTTTGTAAGTTCACAACTTTTACTATGCACTAATTGTTTATGTTCATATATAAATAATACAAAATAATAATAATAATAGAGTGGATTGGGGGGAAAATACACCAAATGTAAGGTACTTTCTTTGGTAGTAATATTTTGAGGATGCTCTTTAATCTTTAGTTAAAACTGTTTCCCCACAATGCAGAGTATCATTAGTAGGGTGAGGTATGATGTCCCTGTATGTTATATATGTTTGTTTTGTAAGTTCACAACTATCACTATACTTTTATTTTTATGTATGTTTATGTATGTGTGATATGCTTCAATAAATTTTCAGTAAATGAAAAAAAATTAGGTGAGTTTAAAATCTTCACAGACAAACAAAAACTGATAGAATATGTTACCAAAAGACCAAATTTGCAAGAGATACTAAAGGGGGTGCTTCAGCCTGAAAGGAAAAAGCAAGGGTGAGAGATTTGGAGAAGAGTTTAGAAATGAAGATTATTAGGAAGGGTAAACTAAAGGATAAGAAGACAGACAATAGAACAATATGACAACAGAGAGCCAAAGAACAAAATGGATGAAGCAATCTGAAGTTTTCAAGAAGCCCTTCACATCTATCTAATGAACCCTGAAATATGGAAAGAAGACCTTTCCTGGGCAAGAACACTCCAGGAGTAGGAGAAAGTGGTACAGAAGATTTAAAAGAGTGAATCATTGGCAGAAGTAATGGATTTCTCACCAAAGTTAATTCCTGACTATGACTTTGAAAGTGATGAGATTGTTGCTGTTTGTGCAGCTATTGCTGAGAAACAGAAGACAGCTTCAACAAATAAAACAATGGTTATTGTGTCTGCTTCTGGGACTGTAGAGACTGTAATTGAGAAGGAAGACTGTAATTGAGAGAAGGATGGCTCTGTTTTTATTAAAGCCCGATGAAGGAAAATGCATAGCATGAATTATTTGAATCTGTCTTTTTTGATTATCATTTAAAGTTTTAGACATAGGCACATTTATTCTGGAGAAACAGAGCAAAACTCCTGTTTGTAAGATAAGTTTTTCAGATGAAGCATATAAATCTAAATAATATCATTATTGTACAGTATTTGGACCATGCTTTGATAAGTTATGGTTTACACTTAAGATTAGCATTCTGAGCAAAATGTTTTTGATGTATAAATTTAATTTAATCCAAATATATGGATGGATACATTTTAAAGACACAACTTGAAAAGCAAATTCTTCAATTGTAAATAACTTGGTCAGTGTTATTAAAATGTTGACTCATTGACTTTTATTTTATGATAAAGGATATAAGTGATTGCTTTCTCTCCTATAAACATACTGCTGTTACTATTCACTCTGTTTTCCTTGCTTCTGTAGAGTAAGTCTGTCACAAGGCTTAAATGTTTTTAATGTTCATTTGGATTCAAAGTTGTGGTTTTGTTATATGTGGACTCTTTGAAAGTTCAGCCAAAAATGCATACAAATATGAACATTCTGAAGTTTCTCTTAATTCTGATTTGTGCATACGTTTTTGGCTTTAAAAAGATATAACAATGGTAGTGGCCTCCTTTGATATTTATTAGATGTGTGAGGTACTGATAAAGGTCACAATGATGGTTTTATTTTTTAGGTTATTATTTTAAGTAGGTTAGTCCTTACCACAAGGGAGTCATTTTTTTTAATGTGCATTTTTTTAATGAGTGGATTTCACAAATAATCATAATAAATTGTACTGCTACATTTCAAAAAATAGGAGATGATGTGGGAAAGGGAGGAGGATACATGGGAATCCCTCATACTTTTGATGTAACTTTTCTGCAATCTAAACCTCTTTAAAAAAAAGTTTATTATATTAAAAAAATATAAAGTAGCTAAATTGAAAAAAAAGAGGTAGATTTAAGTATCAGATTAATTTCCTATTGTATCCTTTAAATTGTGCCATAAAGGATTTTGCTTACTTTATCTTTACCTAGAACAGACTCTTCTTAACCCTCAGATGTAATTGTTACTAATGCCCACAGAATTGATAAGTAGCATAATTCCATCTGGGTCAGCTTTTGTGCACTCCCTCAGGGTCTAAGGCTGTCTTTAAGGATGAATGCCCATCAACCAAATACAAACCAGCACTTGGCAAATTTAAATCTAATTCATTAAGATATCAGTGACCAAAAAGTCTCAGTTTTAGAGTGTTGGATAATGGTAACATTTATTTCAGGTGATAGACCAGGTCATTAGCAGAGGCATCTATTAGATAAAATTTCAGAGAATCCTTGGGAGATCAACAATTTCATGAACCAGTCAAAAATGTCAGATGTCCTAGGATGCTAGCAGGAATGAAGGCTGACTTCCAGGCTCTCTCTACCCCAGCTGTGCATGTTAGATTAGGAGGAGGGGCAAAGGAGAATCTGGCAGAGGCACCAGGAGGCATTAGGTACCAGGAAACTGACTGGGAGAAGACTGGCCTCAAGTGATGAAGCAAGGGTAAAGGGGCTGTGATGTGATGCTCTGATCAGGCCCAAGATAGAGTTCATAGGGATTTAGACATTGCTCCACATGCGGACAGGTCATTCCAGAACAAAGAATCCCAGAGTAAAAAATTTACTCTTATGCCAGGAAGGGCTGACTCAGTAAGTGATGATAACTATTATAAGAGATTTAGAGGAAAAACCAAGGATATAAATTCAGTCATTCATTCAAACATTCATGCATTCTAAAAATTGCATAGAATACATAGCATATGCCAGGCACTGTTCTAGAAGCTGGGGACATAACAGTGCAAAAACAAACAAGCAAACAAACAATGAAAGAAAATGGTTCCTTTCCTCTTGTTCATATTCTGTTAAGGAAGATAGATGATAAACAAATACAGTATACAAGTAAATACCTAATCTGTCAGTTACTAGTAAGTGCTTTGGAAAGTAGTAATAACTTAAAAGGTACAGCCATATTCCTCCTTGGTATAATCCTGGGCCATATTGTACATGTGAGGAAAGAAGGACAGAAGAGATTACATATCCCACCTGGCTGCCACCAAGGTTGAGTGGAAGCGAAGATCTTTCAAGGACACAGAAAAATCTGTACTGTCACCAGGTTACGTGCAGAGCTGGACAGAGTGTGTTATTTGCATATCAGCATGCCATCCTCTCTGTCATTCCTCAAGCAATAAAGGTACTGATGCAAGGATGTGAGAATGAATCCACTTCCCTCTCCTTAAGGGTAGCACAGCACAGCGGATTTGCCACTTTAAACAGGAGTCTCGTTTTATTTTTAGAGTGATACTAAAGTTTATGGCATCACACATTTAGATAGTTAAAGTTTTTAAATTATCAATTACAGAGTCTAAGATTCTGAATTTAATGGACTGTTACTGTAGGTTCATTAGGGCTGGGCTAATTCTCACTATGTTATAATCTATGCCTCTAATTTCAAAATAATGGAAACGCCTGAAAACTGCTCTCAAGCTTTTAAGGCATTTTCAGCTATTGAAATATGGACATCTAAAGCAGTATCTCTGTTTAACCAGAAAACTTCACATATTACCATTAACCATCACAAGTCATTTAAATACTGTGACCCCTAGAAAATTTCAATTAAAAGTATGCTGTTGTTTTTCTTTCCATAGGCCCTGTGACTCTAAGCTATTAAGCTAGTCTATTCTTCTCATTATCTGACATGTTATTAATTTGAGTTCAAAATCCATAGAATTCTTCAAAGCACCTCTACAATGACAAAGGAATTTAAGTTAAAATATAATTAAGAGATTGAAGGAAGAGATTCCAATGGTTAATTTCCAAACTTCTATACCTTAGCACTCATGTCATTCTCTCCTTTTGTCTGATTTTTTTCTTTTTCCTCCAAATAATTTTTAAATGGTGAAATTAAAGTCTTTTTCAAAAAGATGGGAGTCACCATTAAAAAACAAACAAATTGCTTTCATAATGAATCTGGTATTTTTAGCACTTTGGTTCAAAAACCGGTATTCCCTACAATCTCTCATCTATATGCTCACCTGTGCAGTGGAACCCCCACCTCTTCTTGCACCTTTGAAATTGAGGTGATGTCCTCTGGAGAGGAGCATTGCTGGTGTCACACTTCTACCTCATTCTGAACTACAGACACCGGTTGTGTCTAAAGAGTTAAAGATTCAGGACAATCAGTAATTGTGTCAATTTAGTTTGGAAAGAGACATAAAGATTTGGAAAATTGGGTAATCCTATAAGATCAGTATATTATTTAGAAATTACTTATTTGATGAGTTTCATTGTTAACAATGCAGCTCTTACACATGATACTAACTGGTCTATAAAGAATGAAACCAATTTTTAGAGGTCTAGTTTGGTTAATTTCCTGGGTGCATGAAACCTTTAAATAAATTTGACAACTATCTATATCAGTAATTGTTTCCAGGATAAATGAATAGTACTACATATGAAAGATGGTTCCCTTATATCACCATGTCTTGGAATATATTGAGAAGATGGTCATTGATTTCTTATCATTACCTGATCAGTTAGCATAATCATCTCAATCTAAAGAAGAATAAATGTAAAAACTGTGTCAAATCAGACTGATTCTTTTCTATCAAATGTATTTTTAGAACAGTGAAATTGATAGTTTCACTCTAGCATGAAGCAGATCAAGTTTTACTTTCATTTTGTGCTGGGAAAAAAAAAAAATTATCCAGTAGGTGTTGAATGGATGACAGCATAAATAAATGCATACTGCATTCATGAATATCATTATTAGGGGTATTACCAGGTGCATTCAAGAAAACCTACTATGTGCAGTAATTGGGTTAGGTACACACAAAAAGTATACTGTGTAACCTGCTAAAACCTTTATTTACAGGCAAGAAACAAATATTTGTTTCCTGAAATCATGACAGAATTTAGATTGGTGCTGAAAGCTACCAGAATTTAACTAATACTCTCTCCCTGTCTCTCTGTCTTTGCCTCTCTCTCTCTCTTTCTCTCTGTCTCTCTCTTTCATTTATATATATATATATATAAAATCTGCATCAATGTCACTCACATGTATGTTTTTTAAAAAGTCAAATAATATCAGAATACTAACAGTTAAAAGCAATATTTTTCTGCCTCACCCAGGATTCCTGTTCCCCAGAGATCACCAATTTTAACTCTTTCAGTGTTTTCTTCTTGCATTTTTCTCCCCATTTCAACTAGCCTACTTATATATTTATTACTTTTTTTACATTATATATTACCTATTAAATTCCTATGAGAGAAGATGAAGATTTACTCTTCTTGTATCTTCCCTTCATCTTTCTATAATACTTATTTCATAATTTTAGTTAAGTAAATATGCAGTGTTAACATATTTATGACTATAGCAATGCTATTCTCAGCTGTATTGGAGAATACTAGGATGACATTTCCTTTTCTTGGAAAATAACGTTGTTTTGCTGAAATTAATAATTGCCTATTTTTTGTTTGCTTGATTTCCTGTGTACCAAATTTATTTTTGCACTTTCCACCAGACATGTAAATCTTCTCTCAGTACGTTCAGACACATAATATAATACCATATTCTTATTTTTATTTGTTCTGAAAATAATCTTAAAATTCAGTCCCTACTACTTTCTTTCTAGGCTTTATTTCTCTTGTTTTCCTTTCTCTTATCCTAGATTCCCTGTTTCCTGGAGCATATATTTTCTAGGTTCTTAGCTCCGTTTTTGGCAGAGGACATCTCAAGTACCTTCCTGAGAACAATGAGTGGGGCATAAATAATTTGAGGACCTGCATGTCTACCCATCAGGAGTTGCAAAGACAGAACTCCTAGACTCTAGTTTTTAGTATCATCATGTGAGTTGTGATGTCTATGCGAGCTCTGGGTATGATACCAAGAGGCAGCATCAATGGCATTCTCCTGTTTGCAGCTCCACAGTGTTGTTAAACAATATTCCTGTAAGCACAAACTCTGAGCTTTGTTTTACCTTGCCAACGAGTCTGCAATCACCCTTTAATAAATTCGTTTTTTCTGGGTGAACTAGGCAGAGTGAATTAAGTTCTTGTAACTTAGAATTATGACAAATACTGATGTTAATACTATATGTGATTACAAGCACCAAAATAACAAGAAATAAAAGTCTGAGATTGTTTAACCTACCTTTTAAGTCTGCATGTAGTAAGTTCAAATGGTATTATATGATGAAATTCCACATAGATCATGGAATGTAGTGGCAAATAATTAATTAAATTATCACTTGAGATTACCTGAAATGAAGGTATTGCTGTATTTGATAGCCATTACCATAAAAATATAATATCATGAGCATGAAAAATTCAAGAAAAGTTCAGTTGGGATGTTTGTTTCCAACTTCACTGGAAGAGATTTTTTACAAAATGTTTGGGCTTTGGAATCTATCTATATCATCTACAGCTATCTAATCTGTAATCATATTTGTATCCATATCCATATCTAGATCCATACCCACATCTCTAGCTCTAGCTCTAGCTCTAGCTCTAGCTCTACCTCTACCTCTTTATTCTCTATGTATCCCTATCTTCCTCTAGCCCTATCCATACCCATACCCATACTTATACCCATACCCATATCTATACCCACACGTATAAGTCTATATCTATCAGGGATATTCTACAATAGTGCCAAAATAATCAATTATCAATTTTATCCATAGTATGTAGGTAGTCAAAATTCGGACCCAAAAATTTCATACCATGGGTTGTCAGTATACCTCCTTAATTCAATTAACACCCCTTATTGGCCTTTTAAGTGTGTATGCTGATAGAGAAAGGATAGGGCTTGTTAACAGAAATAAGGATTTATGGGCAGTATTGGATGACTCCATGCAGACCCTAGTATCAAAACCTACTGACTCTTCCATCCAATGAGAATCAGTAAACTTTTCTTCATCTTGAAGAGGCCATTCCTGCCTTACTTGAAGATTCTGTAATGTATTCCCATGAAAGTTATTTATCTTGTAGAGGGAAATAATTTCATCTCATTTCTCACTCCCCATGTAGTTCTCATTGTCTTCCAATCTATAAACTTAGTCACAGCCTGGTTTGCTTCAGGAGATGAGTTAGAAAGTTAAATCTTATAAGGGAAGAGTACAATCAAAAGTGTCTTAGATCTTGTGGTAGGTGGTAGTTTCTTAAACCTTACACCTAAAGCAAGAGTAACAAAAGAAAAAGTAGATAAATGGGTCCTCCTCAAAATTAAACACTTTTGCATCTCAAAAGACTTTGTCAAAAGGGTGAAAAGGCAGCTGACTCAATGGGAGAAAATACCTGGCAATCACATATCCAATACTGTTTTAATATCCATAATATACACAGAGGCCATACAGCTTAAAAATTGAAAGACAAACTACCCAATTAAAAAATGGGCAAAAGACTTGAAAAGACAATTGCCCAAAGAAGAAAAACAAATGGCAAAGAAACACATGAAAAACTGTTCAACATCATTAGTGATTAGGGAAATGTAAATCAAAACTACAATGAGATATCATTTCATACCTATTAGACTGGTTGCTATTAAAAAGTTGGAAAACTGTAAATGTTGGAGAGGATGTGGAGAGATAGGAACGCTTATTCACTGTTGATGAGAATGTAGAATGGTACAGCCACTGTGGAAGACTGCTTGGTAGTTCCTAAGGAAGTTGAATATAGACTTGCCATATGAACACGCAATACCATTACTAGGTATATACCCAGAAGAACTGAGAGCAGAGACTCGAACAGACATCTGCACACCAATGTTCATAGTGGCAATATTAACAACTGCCAAAAGCTGGAAACAACCCAGGTGCCCATCAACTGATGAATGGGTAAACAAATTGTGGTGTATACTCACGATGGAATGTTATGCAGTGGTAAGAAGAAATGAAGTTGTGAAGCATATGGCAATATGAATGAACCTGGAGAACATTATATTTGAGTGAAGCAAGCCAGGCACAAAAGGACAAAATACTGTATGATTGCACTATTACGAACTAAATATATTGGTTAAACTCATGGAGTTAATAATTATAATAATAGGTCACCAGAAAACAGAAGAAGAATAGAGAATGGAAAGCTAAGGGTTACCTGTGAAGAACTGGTAGAAAGGTTGTTTGTAAATCATTGAAAATGAATAGAAATGATGAAAGTATATCATGGTGTTTGTAACTAGCAGAGCTATTATATGGTGTGATGGTTATGCTAATGTGTCAACTCGGCCAAGTAGTTGTGTCCAGGTGTTTGTTCCAGCAAGCATTGGGCTAATTGTAATACAAGAGCATTTATGGACTTCAATCACCAGTGAGTTTACTGCGTGGATGGCTGATTACATCTGCATCAATCAGGGAGATTACATTATCAATGGGTGGTGCTTTTATCCAATCAGTTGAATGACTTAAAAGTGGAAGTGATTTCAACATTCAGAGAGAATTTCCCAGCTCGTCGTTGGACAGGCAACTTCTCCCAGAGACTCATCAACGACCTTTCATCTGGCTTTCATCGGAGCCCCTGGTTTGCAGCTTGCCTGAGGAACCTGGACTTGTGCGTCCCCACGGTCGCATGAGAGACTCTTTTAGAGTTCCATATTATTCACAGATATCTCCTGCTGATTCTGTTTCCCGAGAGAACCCTGACTAATACATATGGTTATGACAGCCATTGAAAGGGAAAGTTGAAGGTCATGTATATTACCAGAAGGAAAGCTAAAAACTGGAATATGGGACTGAATAAGATAATAAAACCTCAAGTAAAACACGAATATGGGTGACACTGTATATATAAGACTGTTTTTACAAAATATAAATACAAATATATTAGAGAGAAGGAAAAAGAATGGCAGCTATGTACAGCAGGGGAAGCATAGAGAGATTGAGAGGTGATGAGTTTTGGTTGTTTGTTTTTTATTTATTACTAATATTATTGTAATAATAAAAGTGTTCTAAGAATGACTGAAGTGATGAATGCACAAATATGTGATTACACCAAATACCATTAATTGTACACTTTGGATGGATTTATGCTTTATTAATATGTATCAACAAAATTGATTTGTTAAGAAAAAAAAAATGTGTCTTCGTTTTCCAAGGCTTTTGCTTAAACCAAAGGAATTTATTATCTCAGTTTTGGAGGTTAGGAGTCCAAAATCAAAGCATTTGCAGGCCATGCTTACTCCAAATTCAGTAGCACTCAGGTGATGGCTTGCTGGTGATCTATCTTTGCTTCTGTCACATGGCAATGTGCTCCTTAGGTTTCCTCCTGTAGGTTCTGTTTCCATATCTAAAATTCCTTTGATTGTAAGGAATCAAATTCCACTCATATTATATTAAGGCCTGTCCTCATACTATTTGGCCTCATCTCAATAGGATCTTCAAAGCTCCTATTTACAAATGAGTTCATGTCCACAGACCAGGGGTTAGGGCTTAAACATATCTTGTGGGGAGACATGATTCAACCCCAACAACATGTCTTACAAAATTTCACTAAATTCTATCAACAAACAACTGGGGTGTGGCAATGCATTTTATGATGCTAAAGCAGGGAGGGAAAAATGATTTCAGATCAAGCTCCATATCTTAATATGGGTGTATTTAACAAGGAGTCCAGATACACAATTCCATGGAGTTGATAGATTTCTGTATTCAATTTTATTTTTAATAGACACATGTAATGCTTATTATGTGTCAAGTTCTAAACCATCTGTAATTAGTGTGCATAATTGATTCAGTGACTGATACCTAGACTTATTGATGGGGTATGCTAAATACAGTTGAGGTACTGGATACGCTTTGCTATACTGTAGAGGAGTAAACCAAAGTCATGGGACAAGCTACTTGCACATCCATCCCCTAATCTCTGTTCAACGAAAATGTCCATGAGAAGTCTATTAGCCATGATATTTAGAGATATATTAAATGGGTAGAACTAGAATCTTTGAAAAGTGTTGCAATGGTTAATTTCTATAGGCCATCGGGGCAGTGGGATATACTGCCAAGGAAATGAATATTTATTTTTAGTAGCAATTCTGGCAACAACCAAAAAGTACTTCTAGATTATAGGAAGAAGGTATATTTACAACAAGATTGTGACCTACAGAGATCTTGTGGTGGTTACTTATTGATCATGGTGTCCTTAGGATTACATTTCATGATTACATGCAAAGGTCCTACTTGATTGTAGAAGTGAAAATATGCTATATTTGCCAATCAGAGATCTTTTTTGAGCCATTACAATAGCCATGGCCTGATACCAAATTCCAAAACATGTATCAGATCACAGAACACAAGTCCTTTGAAGTATACTGGGTACACATGAGTAAGGAAACTCTGGTAATATCATAAAAATGTGCTATAATTTCCTAGCCTTCCCTAAAGCTATTTTCCAGTGTTAATGTGCACTGGAAAAAAATACCCATACTCTTTGGGGATGATTGGACACTGATTCTTAGCTAATGGGGATCCATGACATCACTGTGGTCAACAAATAAAATATGTTCTTATGAGTGTCTGGAGATAAATGGATATGTTCAACAATTATCAGAATTCTTACAGTGACTCCCTGACTAATAGAGTTAAAGAAATCATGACAGGAAGTATCAAATGAAAGCCTCAGGAATTCTTCTTTCCTTCCAAAATAATAAATCAAGAGTAATATTTTATACTTGGGGGGTTGCAGAGTATAATCCCATCATCAAAAACTTGAAAGATGCTGAAGGAATGATTCCTATCACTTTCCCCATTTAACTGTTTGGTTTGGCCAAAAGAAGGATGTATCTTGGAGAATGAAAGTTGGTTATTGGAAATGTAAACAAAAGGTGATTTCAACAGTAGTAGTATCTTTGTTGAAGGAAATCAACAAATGCCTTTGTCTCTGTTATATGTTTTTTCCTATTACCTCCAGAAGCAATTTGCATTGTCAGCAGAGAAGGCATAGCACCTTTATTCTTATACTTTAGAGCTGAGACAGTTATCTAGCTCTATAAGTATTTTGGTTATCCCAGGATTCCAAAGTAATGAAGTAACTGGCCTACTAAAGGGTTTAGAAAACCACAGTCCATAAGTCAAATTCAACCCACATCCTACTTTTGTAAGGTCTGAGAGCTAGCAATTATTATAACATTTGTAAAGGTTGTAAACACACACACACACAGACAAATATGTGATTGGAATTGTATGTGACCCACAAAGATTAAAATATTTGCTCTCTGGTGCTTCATAGATAGCTTGCCAACCCAAGGACTATGCATGGATAGCATCATACTAATAGAATCTAGTACGTAGGAAGTTTAGATAACTTACGAAACACATTTATTCCATAAGGCACAAGATAGATCCCATGAACAAAAAGTGGTCTACCAACTAATTGTGAAATTTTAGTATGTCAGATATTCTAGGATATTTAGATAATCTTCTCCAAAATGAAATATACACACTAGAACTAAGAAAGATGTGCAATGCTTTATTGGGTCTCTTTGGGTTTGAAGAAAACATTTGGATCTAAATTTATTAAGTGGCCCACACTGCTAACAGGTTTGAATCAGTCTCTGAAAAAGAGAAAGCTCTCCATCTAGGTCATGCTACAAGGCTACCAGCTCTGTCACTTGGCCCTTACCAGCCAGAGGATACAAAGTTACCTTTAATTTTGTGGAAGAGTAGAAGCTTTTGGAAACAGCAGCAAACCATGATAAGAGCAGGCATCAATAAACTACAGCTTGTGGGTCAGCCACCTAATTTTGGAAATTAAGATTTTATTGTAAAAAAGCCATGCTTATTCACTTACATGTTGTCTTTGGTTGCTTTTGGTGTCACCACAACAGAATTGAGTAGCTGTGATTGAGACCATATAGTCCATATGCCTAAAATATTTACTAAACAAGCCCTTTATTTAAAAAAAGTTTGCTGACTCCTGGACAGGAGGATCACAGAAGAATTCTCTGATTCAGAAAATTTTATTTATCAAATACAAATCTCCTTTCAAGTAACAGTCTTTGACTTACTCTTGGGCCCTATTAAAAAAATAAATGACTAATACCCAGTAACCAAGTACCCCAAGCTGCCAATCATTAACTGGATGTTGTTGGATTCATCCAGCTTTAACCAAGGCAAGCATGACCAGCCCATGGACCATTATCAAGTGCAAGTGGTATATAGAGGACTGTATTCCAGTAGGCACCTAAGGCACAAGTAAGTCATATGAGCATATGGCTTAGACTCCCAAAGTACCTACTCAGGCCTAACTGTCACCCCTCTCCAGTCTCACCCACATTCTCATGAGAATTTTCAATTACTTATTGACTGAAGAAAAATATATCAAGGCTTTTTTAACAGATAGTTTGCTGGAATGGGACTGTTGTAGCATTATAGCTCCACTTAGATGTGGCCTTGAAGGAAAAGTGGGGAGGGAAAATTTTCCAAAGGAGAAGAACTTCAAGATGTATATTTTATGGTTTATTTTCCCTGAAAGGAGGATCTCTCCTTCCAGAAGGAAGATGTATAGCCTGAGATTCCTGGAAGGAGATCTATATTTATTCATGGGGGTAACTAATTGCTTGGTAAAGAGATGTTCAGCGGCTTGTAAAAGCAATATAAAAAGACCAGCAATAAAGGTCTCTGGGAAAGAGTTACATGGACAGTCTCTCAGGTTGGGCCCAGAGTATGATAAAATTTTGTTACATGTAATTTTTTAAACAAAAACCAAGTTACAAAGGAGGCTTTCAATAGACAGATATAAAAGATTAACTGCCCTCTGGGTATCAGTTAATTTTTTCCCAAGTCACTTCATTAGTGATTAATTGACTCATGAATGAGACATCCATATTTGCAGGGATGGAATATTTTCATAGGCTCCTCAATCTGACCAAGGCTAAACTGGCTACTACAACTACTACTCAACATGCCAAAGTAGTGATTACCTCTGAGCCCTGCTACAGTGCCATGTTCTGGAGGGTCCAGCTAGCAATGTGGTATATATGTGTGTGTGTGCATGTGTGTGCGTGCACGCATGCACGTGTATATATAATACATATATCTATGGGATAAATATTTAATACATACAAATTCAAATGTAAGTATAACTAAATAATTAAATGCTGATTTATCTTCTTTCTAGCAGTAAAATTTTGTGGACTTTGATTTTCTTTCTCTTCCTCCCATGTCCCTGCCTTATTCTAACAAGAAAGCACATTTTAAAGCAGAAAAGGAAGACAATGGGCTGATGCTCATGATATTCTTTGGTCTTACAGTGGACACAATCATCCAGATGCAGCTAAGTTAATAGATAATAAAATTCAGAAGGAAGCGGCTGTGGCTCAATCAGTAGGGCTCCCGTTTACCATATGGGAGGCCCTGGGTTCGGTTCCCGGGGCCTCCTGGTGAAGGCAAGCCCGCCGGCACGGCGTGGTTAGCTGACCCAGCGAGCACAAGCAGCAAGGGGGGGTAGAAATGAATAAATAAATAAAATCTTTAAAAAAAAAAAAATTCAGACACCAGCAGGAGATAGCGTTTTGTGAGGTTAGATGTTTCCTAAATTGTTAGCTTATACTCTGAAAAAGCTACAATTTGTGCAGCTGGCACACTAACAGCCAGTTTACATATGTTCTAATTATTTGAAATGGATAAATTTGGAGTGTCAATTCTGGCAATTATATCAAGGAGCCCAATAGTAAAAGTTGTGCTCCCTGTCTTCATAAATGTGGGCTCTGTTGGTTTGGAGGTCTTGGTATAAAAGGAAAGATTGGTTCCACCAACAGGAGCTGGGAAGGGTCTGACATTTTACCCTACTTGCATGCTAACAAATTAGCCTGCCATAGCTTAATGAAAGCTAGCAGAAAACAAAAGACTCCTGGGGCAGAGACAAAGAACTTTATAGTTGATGTCATAGCAAACAGCATGGACTTGCCTGTGCAAGTCCCATGAAGGGAGAGAGGGAGATGCTGCACATGCAGTGGGTTTGCATCATAGCCGAGGAATTACAATTTTTGGAAACTTCAATTTTTTATAATTAGCTGCAAACAAATCTATCCAAAATTTGTCCCAGATGAAGACATTATCTTTGTTATAACGGACAGTAAACAAAACTCTATTAGATTCAGAGAGCTACATATGAGACTGTAATCTATGCCTGTCTGCACAAACTAAGTAAATGAGATTTACTATTTGTTATTAAAAATCCTGAGTGATACCCTTGGAAATACCTCGTCAACCTCATCCTTGCTAATTTGCCTGTGTATAAAATTCTACCTCGGAAATAATTTTTCATCATAATTTTTATTTTGATTAAAAGCTTTTTGTCACAGGTAGGGCTTACTGCGTAGTGAACTTACAGCCACCTCCGCTGTTCCTCCATTGCAAAAGCCTCCTTGCTTCTATCCTAGTCCCCTGTGAGTTTACTTTCAACACAGCAGCCAGAGTTATCATTAGTAATTAAGCGAGACACAGTATTCCTCCACTCAAAAGCCATCCTGGTTCCCACCTCTTTCTGTCTAAAAGCCAGAGTCAGCTTCTACAAGGCCCTGCATTGTCCAGGTCCTGCATAACTCTCCAAATTTTTCTTCTGTTACCCTGGTCTTTTCACTATGATACAGCCACACCGGTCCTCCTACTATTCCAAGAACAAACCAGGCTTATTCCTGCTTCTGAGTTCTGCACCTATTCCTTCTGTTGAATTGTTTTTACACTAAATACCTGCATGGCTGGCTCCCTCATCTCCTTCAGAAAATTCTTCAAATGCCTCCTTCTTTCCGTGACAACCCTATTTTAAAATTACAACCCTGTCATTCTCCACTGCCCTGTCCCCCAACTGACATAGAATTCTCTCTACCCATCCCTACTTCCCTTCCTTGGTAGCACTTATCACCTTATAAGATAGGATAATATATCATAAAGGTAAGGGCACAGTCTCAGGCATCAGATTACCTGGATTCAAATAACAGTCTTTCACTGCAAAGTTGTTGAAATGTTGATAAATTAATTGTAAAATGGGAATAATAATAGTACCTACTTCATAAGGTTCTTTTTGAGGAATCAATAAGTTGCTGTATATATCTGGCATGTTTAAGAGAGCATGGATGCTGATAATATTTGCTATTTCAGTATTTTCTAATATTAGCCATTATTATTTAATGTGAAATATTTATTTTGTTTCTGGTCTCTCTGCCATGACTGGAATTGAAGCTCCATGGGGGCAGGAACTTTTGAATACACTTTCCACATGCACACACCCATATGAAGGGAGGCAGACAGAGAGAAGAGAGAGTTACCGTTGTATTCCCAGCACCTATAACAGTGCTTAAGACACAGAGGGAATTCGATAAATATTTGTTGAATGGACCTCAACTATATTTTTGGAGGGATTTATTTTGAGCTACACATACTCAGAGAGATATTTTTATCTCTATTTCTAGAATTTGCCTATTTTCAGAGAGCATGTATTCTGCTATCCGGGAAGGAGATTTGGGAGGATCCCCAACATGCAGTTCTGGGGTTTTTTACTCAATAGCCACCAGAATCCGCAAAGAGGAATCCTCCCAACTCTGGTGGGTGTAGCAGCCAGGCTGTGTCCTCAGGCTGTAGACTGTTGCTTCACCTTTCAATACGTGGTTTTCACTTCGACCATCTGTTTTTGATACAGTGGTGAGGATCCTCATGTTCAAAGACACTTTAAACCCCTCCAGACACTAAACCTCTAATCATTAGCCAGGGAGAGGGAGTTGGAGTTATCTGGCCTAATAGAGAGAGTTTCCAGGTGCCTAACTGGCTTCTAATACAGACTCTCACCCAGTGCTATTGTTTGCTGCCCCTCACTCACCTCTTGTCAAATGTCAAGATCTTGCTGCTTCCTGTCCCTGAGGCTCTCTAAAAGTCATAGGCTTGCTCTGGGGGTCCTGTACCCTGCCTCTTTGAAAGCCCTTAAGATTCAGCTTTCTCCAGTCTTCTAAAGTCATCATTCATCAGTCTGCTTTCTAGCATTAAAAATTGTATTGACTTCTCCCTTTTTTCATCTCTCTCACATATTTTTTCTTGTGGATTTATGCCTACAAAATCATCTTTAAAGTCCTTCTAGTGAGATTTGGGGAAGAGAACAGAGGCTGACATGTGTGTTCACCTGTGTTTTATATGCTCCAGCTCTTTCTATTTCAATAATAAAGTGCTGGACTTAGCCTGCTAATGAGGGTGAGAGAGGTATGAGAAGAAAAATTATTGTTTCTTTGAAAACTGACTGTGAGTTAATTAACATATCAGTGATTTTTAGACAGCGGGAAATTGATGTACAGAGTTGTAAGAACTTTGTAACTTGTTTAAGGACATGGAACACTAATGTCATTTGTTAGGTTGGGATGTGGTCTTTTTCCATGGCTAAAGTTCTTAAAAGATAGTTTATATCAGAATTATCCAGGGGAGCTTTTTAAAGCACTTAAGCCTACATTCTACTTCAGATTCTTTGTTTTAAAATACCCAAGGCCAGGGTGAAATAAAAATCTTTAAAAGCTGCACAAGCACTTCTAATGTATAAAATTATCAAGAACTGCTGAACCAGAGCAACTGTGCTAAACAGAAGAAAGTTTGTTGAGATAAGTTGCAAAATCATTTTTACATGTAGAATATTTCTAAATGATGAAATGAGACATTTTTATTTCATCTATTCATTCAATAGATATTTTAAAACAATCTTATTCTATTTCCAGTCTTCAATGAACTCATTCTCTAATGAGGGAATATTGCGCTTCTCAGTGTAAAAGTTTATTTATGATAGGAGTGCATTATTTGTGATGAAGGAAAGAAGCACATATATATCCTTATAGGTCTATGATGTGTTCTTTTATCCCAATGTCTTAAATAATAGTAAAGCAACAACAACAACAAAAACACTCAGCGAGAAGAGATGGCAATGTAGCATGAAGCAGAGCAAAGATTTCAGAGAAGTCCTGCTCCCTATCACAGAACCACCTTGAATCCAAGCAGGGCACACCGTATAGAGGACGCATAGATAATATACTCCTGTTGGGGATGGTGACATTGATGCACCTGTCCAGCAATGTCAAGGCTAAAATTATACTCTTGAGTCTAGAATATGTAGAAGCTAGATAGAAAAAAGGAGGTGCTCATGCTGTTTGTGTTGAGAGAGTCCTCAGATTCCTGCCTTTTATAACTAAGGTGTTTGATCCGGAAGATAGAAATCTGAGTCCTAAATTAACCATTTTAAAAGCAGAAGTACAAAAAAAATTGCTATATGAGTCTTAGCAAAACTTAGTATAGCCCTTCATGTAAAAGCAGCTATAATTTAAAGGGTGATTTGCCTGACATATTTTTGTAAGAGAAAATATACAACAGATCCTGATACTCCAGAAAATATTATTCGATATGGCATATCTCATTCATTGATTTAGTCCATTTGGAATCTCAGGAGAGAAATCTCAGTGCCAATAACATTTTATCTAAACATTTGGGGTTTTAGAGCGTGGCATATTTTAAATTTTATTTTTTGCTTTTGTAAGATGCAAGTCTGCGCAACACTGAATGAGGTAAAGAGCCAATCAGTGTCAGCTCATTAACCAATTCAGGGAAAGATGTAGAGTCAGGCAGAGATGAGAGTCCTTGCAGCCATTCCCTACAACGGTGAGACTGTCATGACTAAAACCACATGTCCTTCCATTTTAAGCATATTTAGACAATGGCTAAAATCTTCAGTCAAAATATATAATCAGACTTATGTGGGAGGAGTTCTGCAGCTACTATGTGTAGGGCCAGCTAAAGGACAACCCAAACATATATGTAGTCTTTAAAGTTGTCCTTTCTGGTAATCCAATATTGTTGTCCAATAATGTTAAATGAATAGTTACGAAATTTTCATTCTTCCTCACCCTATGCATATTTGAAAAGATTTCTCCTGGAATATAGATCAAAAGCTTCACTTTTACCTGAAAATGTGTGTGTGTGTGTGTGTTGTGTGCGTGTGTTAATAAAACCCTAAGTTTTTTCATAAAACCTAACTTCTTAATAAAAATAATTGGGAAAAAAATCAGTATGCCTTACCTGCCTTTAGTAAACAATAACATCTAGCAGTCACTAAAACTTACAGAGTACTTATTATGAGCCAGATCCTTCCTCAAGTAGATCAGTTTTGTAAAAAGACTTTGCAGATAGAGGATCTGAATATTTTTTAAATTTATAATTACCTATGCCTTCATACCCCATGGAAAGTCTTTCCCTATCCCCAGTTTGAAAAAAAATCAAAATAAAAGATCCTTATTGATCATTCCATTACTTACCTTTTCAGCTTCATCCCTACATGTGTGACTAAAAACTCCCCTCTATCTAAGGTTTGAACAGTTTTATGGGCTCCAATGCTGCATATTCTCTCTTTCTTAGGTTTCTACTTTGCTGGAATAAACTTGGTCTACTCAAATAATTTTTACTCATTATTTAATTTCACTCGTGAACATCACTCCCTTAAGGAAGTTTTAGGTGTTCCTAAAGATATGGTAAAAACTTTTAAATGAATCTATGAAATTATCTATAAATATTTGTAATTTGTCTCCCACTTTCCAATATTTAAATTTATTTTTTCTTGTCCTAGTGCAGTGTCTAGAATTTCCATAACATTATTAAGTAACACTTTTATGATTTGTTCTTGTTCCTAACTGTAATTGAAAAGTGTCTAGTGTTTGCTTCTTGATCTTTGCTTAGAGCTAGATATTTTCTCATAATCATCCTATCTGCCACATTGTCTACCATCATGCATTGCTAAATTAACATCCAAATATGTTACATTTCTAATATTTTAGTCTCACAGTCTTTGAACTGCTCTAATCTAATGATACTCACCTCTACAATATTTCAGTTTTTTTATTAACATCTTCTGTATTCCATTCTGACAACACACTTATAGCTATCCAATGCAAGAATTTCATGTATACTTGGTGCTACTGCTAATAATAATAAGAAGAAGAAATCTCTCATTCATCGGTGGTTTCCATATGCCAGGCATGCTACTAAGAATTTTGCACACATTATCTCTATTGGGTAATAAGCCTGTGGAATAGCATATAAGCTTGTAGGGAAATTGAGCCTCTCTATCTTGTTCACTACTCTATATCCAGTGAATAGTGCTGTGACTGGCATCTTTTTGCTCCATTAAATATTTTTAAATACATGATTGTTTTTATTAAGCACATACAGACATAAATGAGACACAAAGGTGTTCTATAACTTGCTCAAAGTTAGTTAGTAAACGGCAGAATTTTGAAATTCAAAACATTGTATGTCTGATACCATATTATACTTTTGAACACTATGATATAGTAATTTTCTTTCATCTTATCTCCTTCCTGTTTTCCAAGTCAATATACCCACATTTACCTACATTTCCTTATCTCTCTATGATCTCATCATTTTAATTATTTTTATTAAAATCCTTTTGTCTTTATTATTTATGGAATAAATCAAGGAATGCATGAACAAAGACATTTGTGTCACTCTGTAACAATGCACAATGATTCCAGTCCATATTAAGATAAATAAGATATAAATTGTAGTGATATATCTGAAAAGGGAAGTACCTTTTATGTGTCTTTGTGCCTTGCTACAAAAGCAAAAATGGGAGGAAATTACATATATCGAAAGGACCTGAGGCCCTAAGATTAATGCCTTAAATGCATGAGGTGAGAGCAGCTGGCAAAGCATGCAGATGGAATGGGCAGGCCAGGAGAGACAGTGTGAACAGACATCACTGTATGAAGCAATTCACTAGTGCATGAAGAGAGTGTGCAAATTATTGCACGTAATATTAGGAATTTTCTTAGTACAGCAGGAAAATTCTTTGGCAAAGATCAAAGATTTTGATCGCAATGCTTTTGATTCAGAGGATGCCATATTCATTGGACACACTAATAAATGTTAAAATGTCCAACAAACTCACACATTTAGCATTTCATCCAACAAAAGGACTGTATTAATGAAAAGATTGCTTTAAATGTTTGAATGCATGTCAATGTCAGTGTCAAGGGCAGCAAGATACACAAATATCACAACCATGCCCGTGATGGTCATTTTATGTTTCAACTTGATGAGGCTATAGTACCTCATTGGTTATTCAATCAAAGAATAATATAGGTATTTTATACATATGATTAAAGCCCATAATCAGTTGACTTTAAGTAAGGGTGATTATTCAAGACAATCTGGGTGGTTCTGATTCAATCAGTTGACATGCTGCAGGAGCAGAGCTGAAGCTTCCCACAAGAAGAAATTCCACAGTGTGAATAGCAGCTTCAGCTCTCTCATAACAAAGTTCCAGCTTGCCCTTCCTGACCGCCTGCCCTATAGCATTCAGACTTGTTTAGCTAGCCTTCACAAATATGTAAGTCAATTTCTTGCAATCAAGCATTCCCTCGTTCTTTCTCTCTCTAGTGTATATATATACACGTTTGTGTGTGTATATACACATTTATGTACACTACATATACTAGTGGTTCTGTTACTCTGGTTGAATCCTGCTAATGCCTTATGCTTTTGTGATAAAATGATGGAGTGCTATGTAAGTGTGTATGTGTGTGTGTGTATCCTTATTCCCATATGTCATACTCATTGTGCTGAAAAATAAACAAAGCCTGTTTTGTGACACCCAGGGCTAAGCTATGAGTTGAAGTAAATACAAATTTGGTCTTCTTATCTCCATAATGCACTCAGTTTAGGGGTTTGTCAATATTTAGTAGAGTCTTTTGAATATTTTCAGTCAGCATTGGCAGTTTTGACAGGATAACGCATTGCAGAATACCAAATGCAAAAGCACTAAGCCATCATATTTAGGCATGTTATTACTTTGAAATGATCATTATTTAAGATAACTTCCCTCTATTTAACTCAGGTTCTCCACCATCTCAGTTTGTGAAGTGCTTTGATGTAAAGTTTATCTGTATGCTGTACATAAGATATTAATGCTTTTAATAAGCAGATCTTCATATTCAATGGATTTTTGTTTATTCTTAATACATCAAGGTATGAAATACAGTATAATCTGTTTATATTATGCATATTAATGCTTTAGCATGCCAAATAGTAGCTCTTATAAAATTTGATGATTACTTCAGCTTAAAATGTTTTTTAAATTATTTCTCCCAAATCAGTTTCAACTGTCGTCATAAATCAAATTTCAAACAATGTTAAGTTTTTCAGTAATCAGGAGCTGGGCTTTTTTGTCTAAGAGTAGAAAAAGCTTACTGCACATTTTATTGAAAAGAGGAGTGTAGAAATAAATAGAAAAAAGAACTGAAGATAAAGACACACGCACACTTACATACACACGCATAGCATGGAACTATTTCTGCACCATTGCATATGCATAGGTTTGATTTACTCTTGTTATAAGTTTGTATTTTTAAGCTAAAAATGAGAATAAACTCATCAGCTAGAAAAAGTAAATTTGCATGATATCAAATCCTATAACTCATTAGAGTTTTTCTAATCAGCTCATCTGAATAAGCTATGATGCTGATGATGGTGATGAAAATGAAGATGTAAGAGAGCAATAACTATTTTTGCATAGTAAGGCTAGCCTATAAGTGTATAGTCCAATTAGATGGAATGGAAACATTTACCCTGTGTGATTTGTTTATCTACACAGCTGCATGATGTTGATGGGAATCAGGAATGCCAGTGTTATTGTTTGAGCACCATTTAGGGCTGATCTGGTGATTTGGAGCACCAATCTGATTTGTCCACACCCAAGCTGGGATGGAATGTACTCAAGGATACAATGAGAAAACAAGGGAGTGTTTCTTAGCATAACATTTCAGTATAAATTCTAAATTCACACACGAAGAATCAGTAACAGGACATCTATATAATATATATAAAATGTATATCCATAAACATTTTATAAAGGTATAAGGAAAAAATAAATCATAGCCAGAAAAATTTACTAGAAAAATAATAAACATTCCTAATTAAAATCAATATGAATTACTGTACTAAGAAAATTTAATTATAGTTATGTGGTAAAATGTCTTCGGGATAAAACAAAAAGATGTTCATTTAAATAAATCAATATGGATTATAATACTTTAAAACAGAGCATCAACAAGATGCAAAATTTTTGCAGTAGTGAATTATAATGATCATCTACATTGCAATAATTACTCAGCTTCTAAATCTATATCATGCTTTACTGAATTTTAACTTAAATTGAGGAAAGAATAAAGCAAAATAAAATATTTGCCTATTAAATTGACTCTACGCCATAGATTTATAGTGATTCTGTGCGATGGACAAATGATTCCTTCTTTCTTATATTTTGCGAAATTTTTATCAATGCTATCACCATAAAATATCATTTTAGTTAAACTAAATATGGGACCATGTTTAATAAAATATTGTAGAAAATATAGTTTTATCTTCATTTTCATATTAGTTGTTAGAATTTATAGCATATTTTCAGAACTTATACTTCAATTTCCTCAGTAAACGGATATTTAACAAATGATTAATTGTAATACATTCTCCTGTGTTTTCTCCATAAGTGAGGAAAATAATTGAAACCATTGTTTGCATAATTCAAGTTAGAAGCAAAAAAGCAAACACAATACAATTATTATTTGAAATCATTCTAAATACTACAAGGGTTTAAATTGTTGAAGCAATTCCCCACACAAATCAATTCACAAATAAACTGTGGTTTTACATAGCAGAGATATTGTCCATGTTCTATTTGGCTTGCATCTCCACATGTTCAGAGGGGATAAGGGGATTAAAACAGGTATCTGGATAATTCAGAAAAGAATTATAGGCTATGTTAACAATTGTTCATCAAGATTTGCACACGGTATTTAACAAGCATGTGTCCCAAGGACTAAGTTAGAAGTGCTGAGCAATTACTTGATTTTTTGTAATTGGAAAAATAATGTTGCTGTTATAAGCATCTCCTTATAGAAAAATAGATGTATTTTAAAATTAATGGGGAAATTTCTTTATGAAACTGGAGAGGTATATGCTGACTTATTGACTCCAATATAGAATATAGTCAACACATTATTTTGAATGATTTTGATAATAATGTTTTTATTTGCTATTTCAGAATAACTATATTTATCAGCAATATGATATGGAGATGTGCCACCCAGAGCCCCTTGCAGACAGTCTTGTTGGCCCAACAGCAGACAGTGCATTCAGCAAACAACCTACAGCTACCAGGTCCTTCAAAGACTGGCTCTGCTTCAGAAAGCTGCCTGCCCCAAGACTACACATTTCCCAGGACCATCCACATCCCGACTGATCAAGGCATATGGACATTTGGTAGTAGGCAATGCAGGGTGACCTCTGGCTTGCATTACAGATCTACTTAATTCTTTGCCCAATCTTACTTCCTTCCCATTCCTTCCATAGGTGCTTGTATTAGTCAGCCAAAGGGGTGCTAGTGTAAAATACCAAAAATGGGTTGGTCTTTATAAGGGTATTTATTTGGGGTAGGAGTCCACAGATACCAGGCCATAAAGTGTTAAGTTTCTTCTCTCACCACAGTCCATTGCCACGTGTTAGAGCAAGACAGCTGCTGGCGTTTGCCAGGGTTCAGGCTTCTGGGGTTCCTCTCTTCCCGGGGCTGCCTTTTTCTCTGGGCTTAGCTCCTGTTTCCTCCACAAGTTCAGCTGTAGACCATCAGGCGAACGGCTTGCTTCTCTCCTCCTGGGGCCTTCTTTCCAACATCAAAACGGCTTCTCAAAAGACTGCTTCAACTGTCCTTTGCCTTGCCTTTTATATTCAATTCCCCACCCACCAAGGGGTGGGGCTCAAGGCCCTAATCCTAACCTAATCATGCCCAGATTAACAGATCAGTTTACAAGCATGATTCAATTATATTTTTGGAATTCATAATTACATCAAATTCACCAACGGTTACAGTGCTGATCTCAATAGCACTCTTTAATAAGTTTTCTGCACACTAACCTCTGTCTTGAAGTCTGGTTTCCAGAGAAAATACTCTTTGAAGTGGTCTAAGAGGGCAGATGATAAGATAGGGTTTTAGAGGGGAATCACTCCTCACCTTTACAATTAGTGAAGCACTACTGGGGGTAAATGGAGCACAGATACCTGTGGCACAAAGTGGTGGTAAAATTGTTAAGACCTTCACTAGTGGTGAATTAGGAAAGGTAAGCTGGTGGAAGATTGCAATATCTGGTATTATATATATGGTGTGAAAAGTGTGAGGGAAAGGGTAACTTAGAGGGCAAGGGAATTGGATGAGTATTGTTAAGCTCCATTGACCCTCTAGATAGGAAAAGATAACAAAAAGCTGACAGTGCTTAATACACAACTGAATGTCAAGTATGAAATCCAAGATCCTCTAGGTAGCATAAAAAGAGGTCTTCAACTCCTGCAGCAAGATGGCAGAAAAAGCTGATTACTAGGCCCAGAAGTCAAATGTAATAATAACTGAGTTTAAAAGAATCTTAAACTCCCAGCCAAGTCATGTCTACTATGCCAAAGTTATGGCCCTGACTGGAAAAGAAAAGTAAATTGGCATCTGGAATGGGATCATTTCAGTTACCTTCCACCAAAACATGAATCCTCAGATCTTCCTGAACTCTCTGAGCCTACAGAAGTGGCCTACCCTCTTTACTAAGAGCTCGCACTACATGCTTTCTCAAATATAATGCAGAAGGCCATTGCCACCACCACCACAGAACAATATAAGGTCCCCTCAGGATCTGCACCCCTCCACACCGCCCTAGGTCTATACCTAGGGTTAAGTGTCAGCCCAGTTGGGTCTGGTAAGGAAGAAAAAGGAGTATTCTAAAGAGCTGTGAGACAAAGCCAGTGTGAACTCATAAGAAATGAGGGAGTATAAGTGTAACTAGATTCTGAGGGTGCTTGATTATGAAAGCAGGGGAGATGATTGGGTAAAGAAGAGTTTATTGGGAGTATTTTCTTGATTTAATGAATTTAACTCCCTGGCATGGCTCCAAGGAGATGGTATAAACTCCCTATTAGGATGATTTCCTAGTTTGCCAGGACTACTGTGAAAAATACCACACACTGTTTGGCTTAACAATAAGAATTTATTAGCTTATGATTTGGAAGGCTAGAAGTCCAAAATCAAGGTGTTGGCAAGTCCGTGTGTAGCAGTTGGATATTGTTTATGAATTCCAAAAATAGATATTGGATTATAATTGTAAACTGGTCTGTTCCTCTGGGTGTATTAGATTGTATTTAATTCAGAAGTTTCACTTTTACTTGATTAAATAATGAGTAAGGCTTTGATTGGGCCACATCAGTAGGATGTCGAGTCTCTGCCTCCTTGGTGGGTAGGGACTCACAGAGAAAACTACGTGGTAGAGGAGAGAGTAGGAGTTTTTTGATGCTGAAGCCCCAGGAAGTAAACATACAGGGGAAGAACACAGAGGAATAGAGGTGGCTCCATAGACATGGCAGAGGCCCCAAGAAGGGAGAAAGCCAGATAGTCTCCAGCTTGGAGAGACCAGAGCAGCTGAGCCCAGAGAGGAATGAACCCTGGTAGGGAGACAAGATTTATCCCAGCCTACAGCTGATACTTGAAGAAGGTGGGACTACGGAACCTTAAGAGGAAGAGGAAGCCTGAACCCTTGCAGATTTTGGCAGTTCTCTTTCTCCAACACTTGGCTGCAGACTTTGGTGAGGGAAGTAACTTATGCTTTATGGTGTGGTAACTGTAAGCTTCTATCCTAAATAAATACCCTTTATAAATGCCAAGAGATTTCTGGTATTTTGCATCAGCACCCCTTTGTCTAACTAATACACCATGCTTTCTCCCAGAAATATTTAGCATTCTGGTTCAATCCTTGGGGTTAATTTGCTTGCATGTCTGCCTCCCTTCACATGACAATATCTCTTTTTTTTGTTTCTGATCTTCTGGTTTCTGCTGGCACTTGGCTTCTTCCTGTGGTTTTCTCCGACTTCTGACTTCTCTCTATAATGTCGCCAGAAATACACATTAAAGCCCACCCTGGTTCAATTTGGCCACACCAAAGTAGGCTCTTAGAAGATCCTATTTACAAGTGAGTCAACAACTTAATTGATAGTACCTCTTCAAATGGTTTATTTACAAATGGATTCACACCCACAAGAATACTAATTAATATTAAGAATATGTCTTTTGTTGTGGTGCATGATTAAATCTACCAGGGATGGATTATAGAAGAAAGATAAACAAAATAACCATGTAAACTAAGGTGGAAATGCCAGAATTATTACAGCAAACAGAAGGTAGGAAACTGCACATATATAGAAGTTATCAATACCAACTATGGACTTGTGACAAGTTGCAGAAATTGAACTAAAGCATATACTCATATTTTCTTCCTTGCTGTATGTAATATTTCCCTTTATTTCTAACACACTCTTCATCCACTAAGTAAATACTACATGTAGGTGGTACTTAAATTTAAAAGTTGTCATGATAGAGTGGATTCACAGTGTAAGTTAGAAAATTCACCAAATAATATGCTTTGTAGGAAGGATCAGAGAATATACCACTTACCAAGGTCAAAAGGAATGCACTGCAAGGGTTACCAGTACCACTAAGACGTTCAGGGGTGGCAGCCTCCCATAGATCAGAACTGATGGTAGGAGACGCGTTTACAGAACTGGGTTCACAGATATCGATGGGAATAATAGGACCTTGAAACAACTGAAACCAAGTGCTGTTAACCCTCAAAATTAAGATGGATTCAATGATCATAATGAAAGGCAAGATTGTAGTGGCAGCTAAATACCCAAACTACAAGAATTTATGCAGATGTTTAATAAAAATTGTCATTCCTAGGATCAAAATATATGGGTAGCCAACAAGGGAGTACCCTAGTTTGTACCATTAGAAGAGATTAAAGATAGATGATTAGGAAATTGAGAGTGGATGCACTGTGAAGCAAATTGTTACAACATTGTGTCATGGGAACACAGGTTCAAGGCACAAGAGAAACTTTCAGCAAATGATCCCTTTATTTTACAGAACAAAGGACAAACCTTCATGTCACTTAAATAGCACAGAGTCCAAAAGAACAGGGGAAAAAGTCCCATCATAACCAGTCTACCAGGTTGGCCCAAAACTGCTCCAGGTCGAGATCAGTAGATGGTGGCTTGCCCGCCCCACTTCCTGCCAGAGAAGAGCCCAATCTATATTGTCTGAGTGTGGACTCAGGGAGAAGGGTCCCGCTACTGAAAGTTCCTGTTCTGATAAGCATCTGAGGCTGCTTGTTCTGCTTTTTGTTTCTGGGTTTTAAGGTCTGGCAGGGCCTTTTCATTATACTTAATATCTCCACCAGGTTGTGGAAAGATGCACAATAGGAATTAAACAAAAAGGAGGTGAGTGTAGCAGAAGGCCAGAGGACGGTGACTTGGTGGGTGTTTGTGACTGCCCCAGAGAAGGAGGCAGTGGTTTGTAAGGTCTGGGTGATGGCCACTTAACAGATGTCTGTGACTTCTCTAACATGTTACAATAAAATGTCACAATACTCTGCTTAGTTTCTAGACCTGAGCCATTTTTAGGATACAAAACCCAAATTTCAAAAGGACCCTGCAATTCAATGACAAGTATATTACAAATTCTATTCCAAAGGGACCTATGAGAAAGTATTTGGAAGAAAAGAGGAGGAAAATATCCCTAGATTTCTACAACCCTTAGAATATAAACAAATCTCTCCAGAATTGAAATCTCTAGACTCTCAGAAGTAATACAGAATCTCTAGCATGAGTGCTATTCCACTTAAAGCCCAGTAGGTATAGAAACATGAAAATAGCCATGGAGTACTATCTCTAAACAAGTATATGGCTCAGGATTTGGTGAATGTATTGTTTTCCATTTATTTTAGCAAAGAGAATCAGAAATTGTTTGAATTTACATAGAACAGACAACATTGCACATTTACATTCCCTTCCTCTATCTTAATGTAATTTGAATATAATATAGTCTAGACATCCTGCAGGAAATAACATTTAACAACTAAAGTGATATCTTGCCAATCAGGCAAAATGAACAAGAAAGGTCTGGTGCATTAGAGACTACCTTGCTAGATATATTCACTCTAGAGAGTGGGAAATAACCTCTATGAATATTTAAGAGCTGAAGTAGATTGAATTACGTACCCTAACAAAGACACATACTTAATTTTAATCTTCATTTTTGTGAGTGTGAACCCATTTATAAATAAGAGCCTTTAAAGTTGTTAAGTTAAGGTTTAGCCACACTGAATCAGGGCAGGTCTTAATCCATATTACTGGAGTCCTTTATAAGCAGAAGAAATACAGACAGAGTCAGAGTAGGCTACAAAGGAAGAAACCAGAAGTCAGTCGAAACTGGAAAAGCAGACACAAAGAGAGAAAGATCACCATGACACAGGAGGAAATCTAAACATTGCAGGAAGCCAGTGCTGGAAGATTACAGACCTCAGAGAGAAAGCATATGCTTTCCAACATCTTAATTTTGGACTTCTAGCCTCCAAAACTATGAATTAATACACGCTTGTTGTTTAAGCCAAGCCATTGTGTGGTATTTGTCAGAGGAGACAGGCAAATTAAGACAGGGGCCTACCACATCAGCAAGATTGTTAGTGGTTAAGGGTACTCCAACCAAAATAAAAGACAAATCATTGCATTTTACCATCCATCATGAAGAAAGAAGCACAACATTTTTTTAGGCCTCTTTGGGTTTCAGAGGCAGTAGATTCCACACCTGGGAATATTACTCCAACCCATATACATGGTAAAATGAAAGCCTCCCAGGGTTATAGGACATGCCCGAGTTTCTTAGACCATACAACCTGCAGATCTTCTGGTATAGATATCAGTGGTGGGAAAAGATGTTATAGAGAGTGTAGGGCAAACCCGAGTAGGAAAATCAAGATGTCGACTCTAGGGATTAGGAGCAAAGCCATGCCATCTCAGTGGAGAATTTTAAAACCTGTCCTGACACGTTATCGTGCCTTTCTAGAGACAGGGCTTGTGACCATGCATCTGGAACCATGTATTATGAGGTGGATTCTATCACATCCAGCAAGTTCTAAGATTAAGCAAGCTTAGCAAAAATGCATCGTAAGGTAGAAGTGTTACATATACAAATGAGCTCAGGTAGGACAGAGGGTACAAGCCAGTTTAACAAGAAAGTAGCCCAGACTCCCATGCACTCCATCCCTGTTGCAAATGTGTTTCTAATTTGGCTTGGCCTATCACCTTATGAGTGACCCCTTACCCCCAGTAAATGTAGAAGGAAAAAGCCCAAGCTTGGTTTACAGATGTGTTGGCACAGTTTGGGGGTGCAAGCAAAAATAGGTGACAGCTGCACTACAACCTCACTAAGGGTGTCCTTGAAATAAATTTCTAAAGAAAAATTATCTCAAACAAAAGAAGTAAAATGAATTATGGGCAATTGAATATGGCCAGGTCAAAAGTATGGAAGGAGAAAAACTGGAAGATCAGACACAAAGACAGACATATGGGAATGGACACAAAGTGTAAAGATCTTTTATTCACATGTTTTATTGCCCACCAGCAATTAGTCATCACAGAAGAGGCACTAAACAACCACATAGACAAAATGACTCAGGTAGTTGACATCAGGCAACCTCCATCATTGTTCACCTGAGTGCTACAGAATGGAGATAATGCAATGACCCATTAGTCTGGGCTCTCATTTACAAAGGCTGATGTAGCTACCAAGTCTACCCAGTATCCATCCTGCTAGCAACAGAGACCATTGCTCAGCCCTGATAAGGTACTATTTCTCAAGGAGAACAATTGATCACTTGGTGGCAAGTTGGCTATGCTGGACCACTTCCAGGACTACCTGGGATCTTGATTCATTCTAGAGGAATAAACATACACTCCAAGCATAAGTTTGCCTTACATGCCTGTGGGGCCTCTGACTGAAGCATTATTCAAGAATCTGCAGAGTTTTAACCTTTTAAAATTAAATCTCACATAACATCATGCCTAACCAGGGCCTAAAGGAGGTATGAGAGTGAGTTTATCCACTGGCCATGCTACATACTATACCACCTGGAATCTACTGGCCTGCTAGAACTTCAGACCAGCCTACTAAATGAATAGTTGAAACTCTAACTTATGAATACTTCAGGAGCATAAGGCATCATCATTCAGACTGTAGTATACATATTGAATCAAAGGCACTTAAAATCTGCTATGTCTCCAAGAAGAAGAATACATAGATCGTGGAGGCAAAGGGTAGAAGCAGGAGTAACGCAACTTGCCTTCCTTTCCAATGATCCACTTGGAAATTTTTTTCTTCCCAAACTCATAATTCTGGGTTAGAGATACATAGCCAAGGGTAGAGATACTAGTTCCCAAAGGGGGAACACTTTGCCAGAGAACACAGCTTGAATCCTATTGAAATATAAGCTATAGTTATGGCCTAGGTAATTTAGGCTTCTTGTGTCCAGGGACCAGAAAGGCAAGATGAGTAGTCACTCTCATAGCAGAAATAATTAACTCTGATCATCAGGCTGCTTTCACTAATGGGAGTAGGAAAGAATATATATGGCACCAGGTGATCCACTTGAGTGCCTTTTAGTACAGCCTCATTTAATTTTGATGGTTAAATGAACAAGTGGCTGAAAAAGGAAAAGAGACCAGAGGCTCAGATTCCTTAAGCATGAGGGTCAAAGCCATGCCACTAGGTAAGCCAACAGGGGATCTGCATTCTGATCTTATATAAAAAAGTTGAGCTGGAAAGTACAAGAGGAAGGTGGTAGTGAACCAGAGATGTTTCACCCTGATCCTCCTTCAGAAAGGATTTTTTGTCCCAGCTTCTGGAAGTGCTGACAGAAGTGGGCTTCATCTATTAACATACCCAACCCTCCATCACATCACACTCTTCCCAAATGACCCAGATCCAATGAATGTGGTTATAAAGGCCCACTTATGTTTTCTAAATGTGGGGAAATTCTGACAGGCCATTTTACCCACAGAGCTCCCCATAGACATACAAATTAATTGTTGGGCTTACATTAGTTGTTGACTTCTCCATCTGCCCAATCCTGCTTCCTTCCCATACCTCCACCCATATTGATTCAAGGACTCGACTTAATAAACATCTCAAAAATTAAACTCTTATCTTGGAGTCTACTTCCAAGAGATCCCAACGTGCAAAAATGATATAATGGAGACAGTAGACAAATTTCATTAGGCTAATCTCAAACTTTGGGTTAAAACTCAAGCACTTCCATTATGTTCAAATATATAAAATAACCATCTTTCTTAAAAGTTTTTGCACATATTCAAACTATGTGAGAGTTTAACTAATTTCTTACAGACTTTAGGGGATACCAACATATGTAAAAGTTTTCAAGCATTTATATAAAGTGGCTATGCCTTGGGCCTTTCTCTCTCATGGCTATATGGTGACATCCCAGTGTCAAATAAACTTTTCTTTATCCAAATAGATTTATAAATAAGCTAAAATAGGCAAGGAAACAAAAAAGATTAGAAGTATTTGCAATTCAAATACTGTCAGCCAAATGCATATTAAAATAAATGACTTCTGGATACTGTTAATGAAGCAAAAGTAATTCTGATATACTAGGAGAAATACTGGAATATTCACACATCAATTATTGAAGGGTTGTATTTTCAAACTAAGTTGTTTCATTATCAGTTACCATACAAAGGCTAGCATTATCTTTTAGCTAGACTAAATTGCCTTTCATTATTCTCAAAGTATCTAGACAGGCAAATAACTTCCAGTTTCAGGGCATAATCATTCCTTAAAAGATTTTATTTTTAAGTTTTTCTTTCCTTTTAACTAATGCCAGTTCGTGTGTGCATTATCCCTTGTTGACTAATCAAATGACATTAATTGCTGTCAACTGATTTTTTAATACTGTTCTATTATTTCTTGACTTTTCATGTATTTAGACTTTATCTTCCCAACAAAATTGTAAACTTTAGAAGAAAGGAAGAAGTTTATACTTCTTTAATTTCACATTAAGCACTCATTTTTGTACACAATGATACATATATTACTATATGGATCATAATTCTATACGTTACAGGAAATAAACAAAGCAGTAAAATAAAAACAATATGGCTACTGCCTAAGAGGTAATATTAACATTTTGGCATAAAGAATTTATTTCAACTTTTTAAATGCATTATTACCTATTATATGGAGCAATGCCTGAAAGTACAAAATCTTGAAGAGAACTTCAATTGTATTAGAAGTTATTACATTATCTCAGGAACTTTAAAGGATATGATGGTGGAGAAATGGGATATACCTTGTTGTGGCAAAAAATCACGGGGTACAGTGATGTGAGGTATGTGTCTATTAAAGTGTTCAGAATAAAAAAGCACCATGAATTGTCTTTAAAAGCTGACTATATTTAGGGAAACCACAACTGAGTCCAACTCTGTCACACTGGGGAGCATGAATTCCAAAGAAGGGCCCACTGGCAAGGGACCAAACTTCTTAGCTATCTGCCCTGACTATAGTGTCTGGATGTTTCCAGAGCCCTCAGGAGCCCTACTATTTGGGGCAGTATATACTTTAGCTATCAATGAGATCTTGCTGAGACATGCATAAGCGTTACCTCTGGAATGACCTCCCTACTCAATGTGGAAGTAGTGGCAACTGGAATTCCTGAGGGTAGAGAGAGGGAAAAACAGGTGTAATACGGGGGCATTTTGGGGACTTGGGAATCATCCTGAATGACATTACAATGACAGATACAAGCCATTATATATCTTGCCATAACCTACAGAATTGAATAAGAGAGAGTGTAAACTACAATGTAAACTATAATCCATGCTTAGTGGCAATGCTCCAAAATGTGTCTATCAATTGCAATGAATGTACCACACTAATGAAAGATGTTGGCTAATATGGGAAAATGTGGGAGGTGTGGGGAGCAGGACATACGGGAATCCCCTATATATTCTCTGTAACACTTATGTAATCTAAGTATCTTATGAAAAATTTAAAAATGAAAAAGAAAAAAAGAAAAAAAAATGCTGACTATTAGCAAAACACCGTCAGGTCATTAATGTGACAATTTTGTATTCAGATTTAAACAGGTGAGCTCTCTTAAAGTATTCATTGAAAATTAAATAGAAATAGAATTGAATTTTACAACCACAAAGAGGGATTTCCTCCAAATCCGTGGCACACACTTTCTTTTTGAGAGGCATTTCTCAATATTAGCATATGAAATTGGATGTATTCAGAATTAAAGTGATCCAGGAAAGTACAAATTCTGATTAACTTTATTCTAGTTTTTTAAGTCTGAGTTTTTAAAAAGGAATGACCACTAAGTTTATAACCTCTAAAACAATAAGGGAAAAATTATCATGAAAAATAGAATTCAATAAAAATAGTTAAAAGAAGCAGAGAAAATCAGGATAAATAGAAAATAGAAAAAACAATAGGAGAATATTAATGTTAAAGAATAAGTAATCACAGTAAATATAAAGTCTCTTGACTTACCAGTCAAAAGACAGATATTCTAATATTGATTTTCAAAGAGATACAGTTATATGGTTTTATGAAAAATACACTTAATAAACACAGAAATGTAAAAAATAAAATATTAGAAAAAATACACCAAGCCAATTTAAAAATGGACTTATATTAAGATCATGTAAAATAAACTAAGACACAAACTAGTGATTTTAAAGTGAAAATCATTTAAGTTTACTGGGATCTAAAACCTGGGTGAACTTAATAATCCATCCTTAAAATTAATAAAGAAAAATTGGCAAAATTTCATGTATGGTTTAACAAGCCCAGCATGATAAAATCCCTTTAACAAACCTCTTTCACTAATTGCTAGGTAAAGCAGCAAAAAAAATTAATAAGGTTATAAAAGTCTTGATAAACTCAATTGAGAAATTGGTTTAGAAGACATACATATTTATATGTTATTCAGATCTAACAGTTATAGAATCCACATTCTTCACAAACAAAAAAGTAAAAAACAATCGTTAGGTTCTTAAATCAAGTTTGAGTTTTTAAATAAATCAATCATGTGGACAGTGTCCTCTTTTCTACTGTAGTTAATTTAGAAATGAAATAATAAAGAGATATCTGAAAATTGTAAATCATCTGTATAAGGATAGCGTTATCTTGCAGCTGGTCTCTGATAGCACTATGCTTATCTCCAGGGACCTGGAAGTCTGCCCCCAACCCTTGGCCAAAACTGGCATGAAAAGTACTAGCTAGTGATTTAAAATATGCTGGAGTCACTCTGAACTAGCTTGTCTATGTTATTTACTGAAAATAGATCAATTGTTCACACCTAGTTTAGCCAGTTACATAGCCTGGTTTTATGACCAGCAGGGTACAAAAGACTCTCAGTAAATTTGTGCCTTGACTTCCTTGAGACCAAAGTATCTTTGCTCTTATCTTGTTGCATAGCAATGTGAAGATAAAGCATCCTGTGGTTTTGAGAAAAGACCTTGGGAACTATGTCCGGAAGATTTTAGTCCTCTCTGGGTTTGCCTGTGCTTTCTTTCTCCTGCTGTACCTTTGCTTTAGTAAAAGACTTGAACTACATGCTCCGTGAAGTCTCGTGAGCCCCTTCAATTCTCCCCACTCTGTGTAATTACAGCAAATGGTGCTGTGAGTAGACGGAGGTAAGGAACTTGTTGGGAACCTGCTAGCTCAACCCTCACAAATGAGTTTGAGTGAAGGGTAACAATTTAGGCTTATCCAGAACAAAAGAAACAAAACAAAAAATTGAGGATGGGGGTGTGTGAAGAAAACCTTGAGATAAGTAAACTGGGTGGAAACGTTCAGTTGGTTGTGTTAGAATCACATGACAAAGGAGGCTATAGATGGGAGTAGCTACTAAAATTTTAGTGGATTTCTCTGAGTGAATAGATGATCTGGCTACCCAAGCAGCCCTGCAACTATAAAAGGACCCTAGCAGCTTCTTTCAAGTTATCCTAGTTTTGATGAATTTTAAAAATCTGCTAATGACCTAAAGAGTATCTACACTCCCTTTGGAACGAGTGCTGAATAAAAAGGAATGAATTAAAGGTACAGAATGATTCTGAACACTATTATGGCCAGGTCCCCATTAGGAAACTTAAAACTGTTTGCATTGACTTGAGTAGAATGGCCTTGGGATAGTGAAGAAATCTAGATTTTAATTGCTGGACACGAGTGAACAATATATTGTCATAATCTAAATGTACTAATGAAAGGAAGAAAAAATCAATATAAGAGGGATATGGTTATGCAACTCTAGAAGACTTACAAGTGAAAATGTCTCAAAATATTAATTTATTAATTGGATGAACCTGGAGGACATTATGTTGAGCGAAGCAAGCCAAACACAAAAGGACAAATACTGTATGAATGCGTTATGAACCAAATATATTGTGTAACATATTGTTTGATTCAAAAAAAAAGTTTATATGTATCCATTATATTCAATTGAAAAGTATATACATTTGTTCATCTGTGTTTACTTTTTAGTTTTTAATTGTTTATATTTTCAATTATTAAATGTACAAAATAAAGTAAAAAAAAAAAGTTATGTATAGTGGTTGTTTCAGCCTACCAGAGTACCTGATTGAGATGGAAACAATGCATGAACAGGGTACTCTTCCCATATCCAAACCACAGGGAAAAGATGTCATGCAAACCTGTTTTAAATGGGCATACAAGATTGGAACCTTTGAAATGAAAGATTAATTAGAATTGATTGCAAAAAAATGCAGGATGCAAGCAATGCACCAATAAATTTTAAATTTAAGGAGCTGTTAGATGTAGATGCATTAGTACTCACAAATTCCTTGATTTATCGTTTAGTATGACACATGAGGAAAACTGATTAATCTTGGAGACTGACTGAGGAGAGGATTAGGTTATATGGTCTTGAAAAAGTAATACCTTCATTGTATCAGTTCTGCTCAATATGGATGTAATAATTCAAACTGCGCAACAACAAGGGAAATCTGTGTTCTGTGATCAATTTGACCAATGCTTCTATTAATTTTCTATTTCTGTAGGAAACCAAAGACAATTTGCATCCATAAGGGATGGTCTTAAATACACATTTACAATGCTTCCACAAGGATACTTAAATTATCAGTAGTGTCATAACTTGTTGAAAAATGATGTAATTTGAATCTATTGAAAAGCACTGTTTTTTAATTATATTATTGATATAATGTTGCTATCTCAATCTGAAGAATACACTAAAATTCAATTACAAACCATGGTTAATCTAGTGATCAGCAAAGAGTATCTGATTAACTAGGTTAAAGTACAAGGCCCAGCTCAAATTGTTCAATTTTTAGAAATTCCTTCTGTCAGAGCTTTTAGAGACCTTCCTCAAGTAACCAAAAATAAGTTATCTCTGCCAATTCCAAAATAAGAGCAAGGTGTGCAAAAATTGATTGAAGGATTTGTTTCTAGAGAGACCCCATACCACATCCAGGAATTGATTACACTTATTCACATAGGTACCAAGTAGAATGGCTGAGTTTAAATGGAAAGTTTGTTGGTAGAGTTAAGCTAGGAGGCTAAAACATGGATACTTTTACATTGATCTTTTAATGCTTTATTGTTATTAAAATTTTGAAATTAAAGTAAAAAACATTGAGTATATTTGTTATATCTATAATGCAAAAATAAAAGTAAAATGAGCATTTCATCACCCATCTTGAAAATAGAACATCATTTATGTCTCTGATGCTCCAGTGCATGTCTCTAATTCCTAATTCCATCCCCTCCCTTTTCCTCAGAGATTGCCATTACCCTACATTGTATGTTTATTATTCCCTTGATTTCCTTTATTGTTTCATTACATATATGTGTTTATTTTAAAATAGACAAAGATAAAAATGTTAATAAAAAATATGAATTACAAAATTGAATTAGAATGGAAGAAAAATCTGACAGTCATTGGAAAAATTAACTCAATCATTTGAAAATTGTTCTTCAAAAGCACACTTAAGCCAGGCAGTTTTCAGATGTACTAATCATTAAAGACAGAGATTGTCAATCTTTCAAAAAATTTTCCGAGTCATAAAAAATAAAGTGTTATGCAAAACATTTTATGTGGCTTTTTTTACTTCACAAAACCATGGGAAAAAAGAATAACAACAACAACAAAAACCATCCGAGGTTAATAAGATATTTGAATATGTAGGCTAAAATACTGAATAAAAATTTCAATTGAATATACCTTTTTAAGAAATTAATACATTATTGGGTTTATGTTAGGATATCAAAAATTTTCCAGTAATTAAGATGTTATCAGTATAAGTTCTCTCTTAGCAAGTTGAGTGAAAAATATTATCTGGATATTCATCAAAATATTTGATTGACTTAATCACTTAATTCATCTTTTAAATACTCATCAAGCTACAAATAGAATTTCCTTAACCTGATGAAATTTATATACCAGAAATATACCTTAAATGACAAATAGAAGTGTGACATTTAAAAAATTCCAATAAAAGACTGATCAAAGACAAAGGTCAACTCTATCTCCTAATAATTCAACATTGAACTAGAAATTCTGGTGACTTGACAATTAAATGGGATAGAAAAATAGAAATATAAGGGAAAATCTTTTAAATTAAGATGAATTCATAATTATTTGCAGACTCTATCTATACAGAAAACCTAATATAATCTATAAATCATTAAAACTAACAAAACACTCAGCAAATCTATTGTATATAAGATTAGCATAGTCAATCAACAATAACTAAAAAGAAATATAGTATTAAAAAGACCCCACTCATAATATCAACATATACTAAAATGTGTGGTAGAGGGGGAACAATTGGTAGGTTATAAGCATGTTGTTTATGAAGTACTGGAAAATGTAAAAGACGTGCTGAGTAAATGAAATGATATAATAAGTTCATGAATGGAAAACTTGATATCATAAAGAAGTCAATTCTACCCAAATTCACTTATGAGTGAAATGAAAATCCGAAAAGAATTTTTTGTGGATCTTGGCAAACTGATTCTAAACTTCATGAAAATGAGAGAAAAATAGTCAAGATAATTTGGGGGAAAAATAAAAAAGAATGGCAGGATGTTTTATCTATCATGATCAGGAATAGATAATATACCCCTGGAACCAAATAGAGAACCTAAATGTAGACCCAGGTAAATAAGAGATTTTGGTAGAGAGGACATTCCAAATAAGTTGACCAATATGACTATTAACTAAATGATGTTAAAATTATAGTTTTTCAGTAAAGGAAAAAAGAATTTGGCCCTGATTTCACAGTATATAAAATATTCCCGATGGAGAACATAATTAAATAAGGAAAGCAAAACTTAAACATACTACAAAAAAATTATAGGTGCACACCTTCTGCATATGACTTTCTGATTATGAAAGATTTCCTAAATCCAATACACAAAGCAAATCTTATTAAGTAATGGTTAATGAACTTGATTATATCAATTTGATAAACTTCTGTATGACTAAGAGTACCATACACAAAGTTAAGTGAGAATCTAGGAGTGATTGGAAAGCAATATTTGCTACTTTCTAAAAGATAGATGAGAAGGAGGATACAAGATAGTGACAGAGTAGGAAGATTTATCAATAAACTCATCCCACTGGGCAACTAATAATCAGCCAGAATCTGTCTAGATCAACTGTTTGGGGGACTCCAGAGACCAGAAGAATACAGTGCACATCAAGGGAAGAAGCTAAAGAGGAGAATGACAATCTGCAGTGAGGATTCATGCTCCAGGAAAGAGAGGAACCAAGAATGGTCTGATTACTCTCTCAAGACAATGCAGGCAGAGTCACCCAGCAGGGAACAGCACAGGGGGTGAGAGCTGGTCAGAAACTCAGATTTCAGAGACTTGGAGCTGTGCAACAGCTTCATCCCAGGTAGAGAAGATAATAAGCCCCAACCATGCTCCCACCAGGACCTAAATCAGTTGAGAATAAAAGGCATAGAATAACCTTAGTGCAGCAAGGAACAACCTGCTAGGTTCCTTAGGAAAGCCTAGATTGGGACAGATGTTAAAGATTGGAGGCCTTTAGGATTTCTTCTCCAGAGCACGTTTCAATCAATGTACCTTCCCTTCATAGATCCCCTGAGCCTGTTTTGACTGGGAAACCAGAGCTGGGAAGTTTGTCTCCAGGGGACACTTCTACCAAAATTAGCCCTCCAGGTAATAGCAGCAAGAGAAGACAAAAGGAGTAATAACATATATATATATATATATATATATATATATATATATATATATATACACACACACACACACACACAGAGACAAATGAAAAAGCAAACAGAACAGACTAACATTCATGGAAAAGGAACAGAGGAAACTTTAGCAAAAAGCCAACCAATAAGAAAGCCAGCCATAGGCTAAAAAGAGAAACTGAGCACAGAATAAGCACATAAAAAATCAGATACCAAAACGCCAACAAAAAATCACAAGCCATACTAAGAAACAGGAAAGTATGGCCCAGCCAAACGAACAAATTAAACCTTCAGACAAACACAGGATTTGAGACAACTAATCACAGATATCCAAACAAATCTCCTTAATCAATTCAATGAGATGGCTAAAGGGATTAAGGATATTAAGAAGACATTGGTTGAATACAAAGAAGAATTTGAAAGTTTGCAAAGAAAAGTAACAGATCTTATGAAAATGAAAGACACAATGCCTGAGATTAAAAGATAGATTATTTTTATCCATTAGCATTTCCAAAATCAAAAAGAAAAAAACGCATACATCCAAATAGAAAACTATGACAAAATGAAACAATATGCAAATCAGCAAAGGGGAACCCAAAAGTCCAATAAAAAATATTTAGCAATCTGAGATGCAGCAATTTACATGAAGATAATATTATTTACTTATCATATTGACCAAATTTTTAAAAAATTCAATAATGTCACATATTGGCAACGGTTTGGGAGAAGGAAACTCATATTG
The DNA here is from genome assembly GCA_026826555.1 of Tolypeutes matacus. Taxonomy (NCBI): domain Eukaryota; kingdom Metazoa; phylum Chordata; class Mammalia; order Cingulata; family Chlamyphoridae; genus Tolypeutes; species Tolypeutes matacus. The sequence goes on from JAKSZT010054515.1 coordinate 7,443,574, forward strand.
CATAATGGTAACATAAAATGGTAAAATACTTTGAGAGAAAATTTGACAGTATCCATTTCTGAGTTAGTTATATCCCTTTACAATCAACCATTCTATTCAACATATAATTCTTTAAAAACTGTTGCACAGGTGCACAGAAATACATGTACAAGAATTTCCATTTTTGTTCCTTTTGTAATAGGAGATTATTGGAAATAATTGTGCATGTTCATCAATAGGCTAATGGATGAAACTCCCAAAAAGGAACATTATATGTTCCTTGTGTGCACACACATGCATGCACGCAATCAAAAGATATCATGACAATCTACAAAATTCAGTGTAGTTATTGTCTCTAGTAAAGCAAAGAGATAGGAGAATTGCATTTGGTATGAGGGACACAGGTGTCTTATTTTATCTTCAATGTTTTACTTCATTAAAATATACAGAACAAATATGATAAAATTTAGAAAATGCAGAAAAGAAAAAAGAAAAGTCACTCATTATCTCACCACACAGAGAGCATTACAGTTAAAATTTAGTGAACATCAGTCCAGTGTATTATTGTTATTTTGGTTGCTGTTCTTGTTTTTTTCTTTTACTTTTGTAATCAGAAAAAAAGTAAATAGTCTTAAAATGCTAGAGTGAGTTTATAAGGGAAGTAAAGATTTAAATGAAAAATATGTAAAGAAAATCTTATTATCATGGTTCTCAATCTCTTTTTCCAACCACCTGATCACTTTTCTTCTTCCATACAAATTATTCCCTTGGGACAACTAAGTTTTACAGTTTAGGTCATAGTTTTGGTGTTTTATATAATTACTGGTTTACTCTATGATTCCACTGCATTTTTTAAATTCTACAACTGATCCTAGCACATGATTATTTTTCATAACATAACTGAGAAAATTGTACCTTGGATAGTTTTATAATTTTTTAAGAATTGGGAAGGAAAATTTATTTTCTAGCTTCTTTGATCATAATACTTGTTTAAAGTAGTTAAAGTCTCACTGTTTTAATGATGAAATTATTGCTTTCATATTTGATGAATACTTTGTGATAAACCTATGTATTAACGATTTCAACCACATGGTCATGAATGAAATTAATTGCAACCCGCAGGCAGCATATAAATTGTATGGTGTATGATTGACTTTTTTTTTGAGGAAAGAATAATACATTTTAAGCGTTTGAATCTACAAATCCACAGTTATGGAAAATCAGCAGGTATTATACAGCTCCAAACAGAATTCATGAAAAATGAGTGAGGAAAATGTGTTCTCTTTTCCCCACTCAGAAATGTGTCTTTCATACCCTAACTGCAGGGAGATCAATTGGTTTTGTTGGCACATAAAGCTTTTATCTTCCACATAGGTTTCAAGACTGAGTTAATGTGAGTGTGGTTTTCGAAATTTTCCAGTTATAATTCATAAGCAATGAACTTGTTGGTGAAGAAATACTTTCATGTATAATCCAAGAGTTTCTTTGAAATTAAAACATCATCTGCAAATGAAGACACATCAGCTGCTTTAGATCATCCTGGCACATTTTTGTAGCTGTCATAGTTGCTATTTTCTGAAACATAAACTATATCTTTGCTTCTTGGCAGTCATCTGTAAAACTTTTCTTCTTTGTGGCATTTTGATCTTCAGGTAACTTTCAAAAGGGATTCCTAACTGTCGTAATTTGGTAAATTACTTCTTCAGTCAGTTAATGTAAGATTAGAAGCCAGATTATCAGATATTCCAATGCCAATGCATCAAGTAAAGATATGGAGCAAATTATAAGGATGAACATAAGTTGCTGAGAATCAAAGATTTTACCATTGTCACATCACTGTGTTTATATTTCTGCACCATAGACTTAAGAAAAGTCTGAAGAGTGCTTTACAGAACCTGTTGTACTAACATTTATCCAGGGAGCTTATTATAAATATATTTACTGTGAAATATACAAAATAATCTTGTATGTAGCAAATTATATTAACTTGTCACTCAGCAGATATTTGGGAATCTAAGATATTTGTCACTTTTGTTCTGCTTTGTCATTTAAAAACATAAAGGATATGATTTCTGGCCGTGGCGTCTAAATGATTTTTGAAAGCAATGTTTTTCACTAAGGAAACATTGAGGGGGAATCAATATAATTTAAAAATTAAAAATAAGTGGCAAGGTACAAGTAAATACAATAGGAATTTCATGAAGGCCAAAACTGTTGGAGAAGAATCATGGAGAATTGTATATTAAGTTTGTTGTTGTTTTTAGAATGACCAACATTATTGACAACAGAATCCGATTATTCCTTCCATTCATTTTTTTTAAAATATATTTTTATTACAGAAGTTGTGAACTTACAAAACAATAATGCACACGTGAATAATTCCCATACAACACCACTTCACCAACACACCACTCCGTGGTTTAAGTTTGTTTTTATAAAAACAAGTAAGGATAAAGTATGAATTAGCTGACAGGTGTTCAGAACGGCCAAATATATAAATAGTATGGACAAATTTTTAAAGGCTTGAATTAGTATTGGGGATATTGAAACAAAGTTTAGAAAGGTTGACAAAACAAAATTAAGGAAAACAAACACATAAAAAGGGAAAAGAATAGAAGGACTATTTTATACAATATAGGCAAGTAGGATGTATGTGTATGTGTACACGTGGGGGGGGGATGGGTGTGTAGAGGGGCATGATTCATGATTATGAAGAATTCTAAAAGCTTGTTATTGTAGTTTTAGTTAGCTATGTGGGGGGAAGGGAAACAGGGACAAAGGAGAACTGACAGTATGCAAACATTAAACTGGTGAAATGTGCTATTTTAAGGCTTAAAGAGAAGGGTGTCTCTGGTAATTGGCAAGCTAAAAGCTTTCAATTAAGGAAAAAGCATTAATATTGACTCAGCCCAAGAAAATTCATGTACGGGCTTAGGGAATCATCAGCATACTACCTCTGATCTATGATATTAAGGAAGGTGAGCAATTTTAGATCCATACGTAGGAATGTGTTCCTTGGCAGATTAGTCTGGCAGTGCCTTAATAGGTGACTTCAAAAGGAAAGAAACTTCTTAAGGAAAAACTAATACAGTAATCCAGATATGAAGCACCCCCTTATATAAAACAGGACAACAGTAAGTTTCAAATAAACACAAACATTTTCAGTTCTTATATAATCCAGTTTATCAGCCTACAGTTATTGAAGAATACTATTTGGAAATAATCGTTCAGAACTATAAACTGGTAACCAGTTAAGACCATTAACAATTCCATTTTTTCCAACATTTTGCTTTATTTTATTCACCTTCCCCTTTTGTTACCCATTGTGATTATCCAAGGTTTGTGTTTTAGGGTCACTCAATCCTATAGGCAACAATTTACGTCAATTATTTTCCTTTCTGTTGTCGAAATTACCTCTTTTTCAGTAATGATGCTTTTCTGAGATATGAAACATTCAAATGCTACAATCATGGACATCATTAAAATACCAATAAACAAACTTAGCTCAGAGCTAACAATTTTTTTCTTTTTGTAGCTCCCTGATACATTTCTTTATGCATCACCCTTATGTTAAAAATGTCATCATATTTCCCATCAATTGTGTCCCTTTTTGGGACCAAGAAGTATGTTGAGAATTTTCATGGTTAGAGAAAGAAGAATAGAGGTTTTGTACTGCAACTTTCTCTCTTTTCTAGAGGCAGGAAGTAATGCATGACGTAGCTCTCATGTAACACATGCTTCTCTGGTTTGGCATTGTATTCTCTCAATCATTTCAGGAGGTTACTCCTTAGCATTCAGCTCAGTGCCTGGCATATAGCAGGCCATCAACAATGTTGTTTTATATTAGTATCATTTTCTTGAACTTAAAGTCTTCTCTAGATTCTAGCCCTTTCTCCGTCTTTTCCTTGCAATTTTTCTTTGTTTTTTAATTGATCCTTCGTGTCTCCTCAGATTCACTTAAGTCCTCCCATAGTAGTATGTGTTCCTGCCTCTACCTTGGCTCTTGCCCAAGTTTGCTAACTTATCTTAGTTTCACACATTTGAGATATGGTGAAACTATATCTCATGAGTTGATGAGTTGGCCCATCCAATCCTGATCTCCCTCAACATCAGATCTGCATATCAACTGTCTACTGAAAGTATCCTTTGCCTAGTTCATAGGCATCTCAAAGTCAATATATTCAAAGAAGAACTCAAAATCTCACTTACATCTCTGCTCCTCCCATAATTCCCATCTCAGATCATGGCAGTATCACATGAGCCAGAATAGTGAAAACTATCAAAATATGTTCATTTCATCGATATACTATTGATGAATCCTATCAATAGCATTGAAATAGGATTACCCTATTTCAAATCCTGTCATATTTTGTTTAAAATATGACACTGGACTTCCAACTAGTTGTTCTGCCTTCAGGTTTGTCTATTATCACCAAAGTGTTTTTTCATACTACCTCCTAACTGTTAGAACTTGGATGCAAATAAGACCTTCAAGATAAAGGCCAAAATCTGTAACATGACATTTAATGTTCTCTATGATCTGATTATTGCTTACCTCTCAGCTTTAACTGCAATTATTCTCCATGTTTATTTTCTTTCACTAGCAATACTGAATTGCTTTTTATTTCTTACCAAAGTGACAAAGTTTTATGTTTCATGCCTTTGTGATATTCTTCCATCTGCCCACTTCCTTCTCCAACTTGTTTCCTTGGCAATATCCTATTTATTCTTTAATATTTAATTTGGGTATCATCTTATCTAGGAATATCTTCCCCAAACCCCTCATGATTAAACTGGAGTTGTTCTACAGTGTTTTTGTAATGTTTTATTCCTTTAAAAGGCTAACACATTATCTTGAAACTAGTCGTTAAAGCTTCTTACCTGTAAAACATGCTTATTTTGAAGAATAGGTTTTAACTTTGCATCTCTAGTGTCTATCACAGGACCTTCATTGGCTGAGATTGGGCAGGGTAAGGAGTTATAGAGATTTGGGGTGTGCACAACTGACAGAAATATAATAGGGCTTCCAGGCATAATTGAGACACTTGAGATTTGGGAGTAAAAATCAAAAGTGAGACCACTCAGTACATACTGGATTAGTTATAGGTAAGGAACAGAACTGACAGAATGCTGGGCACAAGAAGATTAATAGTCAATGGAAATATATGAGACTTAATAGATTTGATTTTCAAACTTTTTCTGTTTCTTCAATCCCTGTAGTCCCAGTTTCAACATTTTTAAAAAAATATTATTTTAGTAATATACATATACAACCTTTTAGACACATCATTCAGATATGTAATTCAGTAGTATCAATTACATTCACAATGTTGTGTCACCATCACCCTTATCAATTATAAAAACTTTCCTGTCACCCCAAACAGAAATCCTGTACCAATTAAGTTTAACTCCTCATTCCCTACTCCCTCTCTGGTCCTTTATAATTTATATTCTAGTCTCCAACTCTGTGAATTTGCTTATTCTAATTATTTCATATAGTGAGATCATACAATATTTGTCCTTTTTTGTGTAGTTCATTTCATTCAACTTGATGTCTTCAAGGTTCATCCATGCTGTCACATTTATTAAAAATTCACTCCTTTTCATGATTGCATAATATTCCATCATGAATATATATATTCCATCATGATAAACACATTTTGTTTATCCATTCATCTGTTGATTGACCCTTGGGTTGCTTTCATCTTTTGGCAGCTGAGGATAAGGGCGCTATTGAACATGGCTGTGCAACTATTTGTTCGAGTCTCTGCTTTCAGTTCTTTGGCGTATATATCTAGAAGTGGGTTTTCCAGGTCATATGGTAATTTTATACTTAACTTTCTGAGGAACTGCCAAACTGCCTTCCGCAGCAGCTGTACCATTTTATATTTCCACCACAAATGGATAAGTGTTACTATTCCTCCACATCCTCTCCAACCCTTGTAATTTTTCATTCTTTGAATAATAGCCATTTTAGTGGATGTGAACTGGTATTTCATTGTGGTTTTGATTTTCATTTCCCTAATCAGATGCTAAAAATGTTGAGCATCTTTAACCATTTGTATATCTTCTTTAGAGAAACGTTTACTCAAGTCTTCTCTCCATTTTTTGACTGGGTTATTTGTCTTTTTGTTGTAGAGTTGTAGGATTTCTTTATAAGTTCTGGATATTTAACCTTTATCAGGTATGTGGTTTCTAAATATTTTCTCCCATTGTATATGTTGTCTCTTTATTTTCATGATGAAGTCCTTTGATGCACAAAAGTCTTTTTTAAATTTTGATGAAGTCCCATTTATCCATTTTTCCTTTTGGTTCTCATGCAAGAGTCTAAGAGGCTCTTAGGACTAGGAAATGGTCCTAAAGATGCTTCCCTACATTTTCTTCTAGGAATTTTATAGTCCTGGTTCTTATTTTAGGTCTTTGATCATTTTTAGTTATTTTTTATATATGGAATGAGTATATGGAATTGAGTGGACTTGGCACCCCTTGGTCAAAAATCAATTGACCATAGATGTACAAGTTTATTTCTGAAATCGCAATTCTATTTATTTGGCCTAGATAGCTGTTCTTGTGACAGAACCATGGTGTTTTGACCATTGTTGCCTTGTCATAAGTTGTAAAACAGGGAAATGTGAGTCCTCCAATTTTGTTCTTCTTTTTAAAGATGGTCTTGGCTACATAGGGCCCCTTAACCTTCCTAATAAAATTATTGGGTTAGCTTTTCCATTTCTCCAAAGAAGTCTGTTGAAATTTTGATTGGGTTTGTGTTGAATCTGTAAATAGCTTTGGGTAGAATTGCAATCTTGACAATATTTAGTCTTCCAATCCATGATGCAGAAAAGACATTGATAAAATCTGGCATCATTGCTTGAAAAAGGCACCTAGAAAATTAGGAATAGAAGGAAACTTGTTCAACATGATAAAGAGCAAATATGAAAAACCCACAGCTAACATCATACTCAACAATGAAAGACTAAAAGCTTTCCCTCTAAGACCAGGAACAAGACAAGGATGACCATTGTTACCACTGTTATTCAGCATTCAACTGGAAGTTCTAGCCAGATCAATTAGGCAAGAAAAAGAAATAAAAGGCACCCAGATTGGAAAGGAAGAAACAATTCTTTCCCTACTTGCAGATGACATGATCCGATATATAACAAGTCCCCCCAAATCTATAAGTTAATGTGCAAATTCAGCAAAGTGGCATGGTGCAAGATCAACACATAAAAATTCAGTAGTGTTTCTACATACTAGTAATGAACAATCTGAATAGAAACTCAAGGAAAAAACTTCTATTTACAATAGCAACTAAAAGAATCAAATATCTAGGAATAAATTTAACCAAGGATATAAAGGATTTATATACAGAAAACTACAAGACGCTGCTAAAAGAAATCAAAGACCTAAGCAAATGGAAAGACATTCTAGTTTCATCTTTGTTCACTTTTATCAGTTTCATTTTGTTTTAGCATCTGTGATACCATGTCTAGAACTCCTGAGCAGGTTATACTGCAGTATCTGTAATATTGGAGTAAAGGGTTAGTATATTAAAGATAACCTGCTTTCCCCCAAAATTAAGTATTTTTGTTTGAAGAAATGATAGACTACCTCCCTTATACATTTCCCCAATATATAAATGACATGTTTGAAATGCATAAAACTTAAAAGGTAACAAAATTATTTTATCATAAATGTTAATAATTTCTAATTTGAACATCTATCAATTGCTATTGAATGTTATTCATCAATGGATAATAATTTATTACTATTTAATACTATAATTAAACTTCCTAAAAATATAAATTTTATATTATTGAATCTAAAATTCATGGATGGTAATGTCAAAGATGAGTGAGCTTTCAAACTGCTTTTTAAATAACAAGACTGGACATTTTGAAAGTATTTGATGGCCATTCTTCATTTCAGATACTGTCATTTATCTACCATTAAAGTAAACTCACCAACTACAGTTCCCTGGGATTTCCTCTAAAGGAGTTTAATTTGCAAACAAATGGTCTTCTGGCACAGTGTTTCTTTGAATGATTGGTTGCACACGGCCAACTATTTCTCAGTTTCACCCTAGAGTTCCTTAAAACCCTCTGGTAGATGCCATCTGGTCCTGGTGATTAATCTACATTTACTTTGTCAATTTTGTGAAAACATCCTGTGTATTGACCACTATTTGATCTTGTATATTCAACTGTTCATTTCCTGGAACAATCTGGATCGGGAATCTCCCTAATTAAAGTCTAAGGCAAAGAATTTTTTAGCCATGAGTATATAATTTTTCCCAAAGTCTTTGAACAACCAGACACAACACCCAGGTGGATTTATCTCTTTTAATGACTACTTTTCCACACCTAAAGTACTTTTTACTGGTTTTCAATTCTCTCATGTGTTATCCTTTGCCCAAAATGCTTGTAGTTTATATGAGTGGACTTCTCTTTTCTCCTCCTCATGACCGTCTTTGCATTTCCTAGCTTATTTGCCAATCAGTCTTTTTTTTTTTTTTTTTTTTTGCAAGTACCTGACATTTTTGATAATTGGCACATATTTTGGTATTCATTATAAGGTGTATATCAATAGTCTCCAGATTTTTTTGTACATATTGATTCTTAAAAAGACTTTTATTGGCATGTAGGCATTGTTTATCCCCTTTCTAAACTCAGATATTGAATTGAAATTTCCTAGTAACTATGACTTAAGAAGTTATGAATTATTTCCATTAATAAGTATATTTTCTTCCTTTTTCTAAGTGCCTGAAATTCCTAATATTGGAAATTGTTTTGCAGAGATGTACACTCTTTGTTTAGAGAATATAAAAGAGACAATTTTGGACTTTGTTGTATAATAAGAATGACTAAACAAGCTTCCATGTAGAGATGGCTTCATATATTTTCTGAAACTCCACTGATAAATCATGCTGAATTCAAGATGACTAAATATCTCTGTGAATTTTTAACATGTAAGACTAATAATAATAAATTAGATTTATCTTTCTCTGAAGAACTCAAAACAGTTACCAGCGCCATCAATTTAAATCCCTCAGCAAAAATGAGAGACTTGCAGTAATTTAGATGGATAGAAAGACAGGTCAGTCAAATCAGAGTAACCTTCCTTATAAATGGCTAGTTCCAATGTTCTAGTCATCAGACTATTTTTCGCTGCTGTCTTTATTCTGCTTGCAATAGACAGACCAATCTTTCCTACATGACACCATAAATAATTTCAATGCAGCAATAACCGACTGAAGTTCTTCACCTGTGCAAAATCCAACAGCTATTTTATTTTCAGCCACAGTCAGTCAAACATTTATAAACACAACAAAAATGAAACTTTAGTAATTGAGCAATTTCAATTCAGCATCTGTCTGTTTAGAAATTATTGCTTGCAGTGAGTCAACAACCAAATCTAATAAGTAAATGAAATTTTGAAACATTAATGAGCACAAAGGAAGTATTAGCTGTAAAGAAAAGAGTGAAAAGTATGATTTCATGCAGTATTCTTTTCAGCCAGGTAAATAACTGGTTATCATATTCTCCTTAAGGGATCAATTAAAAATTAGTCTGGAGTGGTGAAATGTATTTTTAACAAAGGATTTGCCCTAATTCTACCATTCCCCCTATTTCATTTGTATATGTTCAAAATTAATTAATGTAATCATATTTTTAAATATATGCATTAAGATACTGAACATTGAATGCAGAATAAAATATTCACTAACAAATTGCTGATATGCATACATCCACACAAATGCCAGCACAAAAATACATTGTGACTTTGCATAGAGGATCCCCAGATGAATTTTCATCTTGGATCTGTGTCTGACATGCTGCACAGCTTTAGGCAAATATTGTAATGCATGCAATTTAGAATTATTTGAAATCAGTTAACATAATTCACCTGAGATCAACATTACTGGTCTAGTAATTAAATTGCATTTTCATATTGAGGATTATGGTTGAAATGGATAAAAATTGGTTTGTGTTTCCATAGTATACAGTTAAAGGCACTTGACCACATAGAACAATGGTCAGTATCATCTTTCTTTCTGCACTTGATAGCAGTCTCCAACCCATTGCACCATTTCTATTTATCCTAATCTTCTGCTTTTATATTTTGAAGTCCATGCCCTTAATTCTTTTCAATAGCTACCTACTGTGGTCTCTCCTTCCTGATTAAAATGTTTGTTCTCACCCTCCCTCCTGCTATTCTTCTCAATGTTGCCTACATTCACATAGATTACCTATTACAATCCATTAAATAATTATTCATGTTTGACTATATTGCCCAAAGGCCCCATTTTACTATCTAGTTCTCAAGGATTATATTTTGTCAACTGCCCTACTTTTCCACACCTAACAAATATGCTGTTTACTCCTCCTAGAGCATTCTACCTCTCATTATTACACCCTTATTTTAGAGTGCTGACCTTTTTGGCCACGTAGGATTTTGCTCTCTGTCCCTAGTGCTCTATAAATAATTGCTTTAATATCACCATAAATAGTACATGAAACTCATTCCTTCCCCTTACTTTTTTAAGAGTGAAATTTCCTCTTTTGTCAAAGACTGTGTATTTGACATCTGTGTGTTTGTCTTAACAACTACCATTGTGCTTTGACTTTTATATATATTCAATAATTTTTTAAATTTGAACTGAATAAGGAAATGTTGAAAATTATAAGTAGAACTTCCATTTCCATTGATAAGCACATGTCTTTATTACCCATTCATCCCCAGATCCAACTGAAGTGTTAAGCTCAATATTTTAAGAACAATTTTAAGAACAGTTCTTTTCTAAAGAATTAATATATGGCAGTCCTTATACACAAGAAAGAGTTCCTTCAGCTGATTAGAAATTTTGGAAATTTTTAGACAATAAACAAAAAGAAAATGTGGTTTTTAAACAATGCTAAAAAAAGACCCCACAATCTAAAAACAGGTGTAGACCTTACTACAATGAGATACTACTTTAAACCCACTAGAATGTAGATTAATTTTAAAAAGTACAGATTAGTGCTAACAAAAATGCAGAGACATTGGCACCTTCAAACATTGTTGGTAGGATTATAAAATGGTTTGGCCACAGGGGAAAATATTTTGGGAGTTCCTGAAAAAGTTAAAGACAGAATTAGCATATGGCTGGCAATTCCACTTCTATGTAAATACCCCAAAGAATTTAAAAGATGGACTAAAACAGGTACCGTACACCACAATATTCATAGCAGTATTATTCACAATAGCCAAAAGGTAGAAACAATCCAAGTGTCATCAACAGATTAATGGATAAACAAAATGTGGTGTACATCTATAATGGAATATTATTCCCTTGTGTAAAGGAATGAATTTCTGATACATGTGACAACACAGTTGGGTCTTGAAAATGGAAATATCCTGCTGAGTGAAATAAGCCAGATACCAAAGGACAAATATGGAGTGATTCCCCTTGTATGTAATATCTAGAATGAGCAATAGAGACAGAAATCATATTAGAGGTTACCAGGGGCCTGAAGAATGGGAAAATGGGAGTAATTTCAGTTATAATATGCATGTAATTTTAATGTGTTGTAGAAGAATTAGAAACATTTGTTTTTTAATGAAATTCAGAAAAAAAGTTTAATCCTGGATTTTAATTGGAGGAAATGAACAAGAACTTTTCTTCTTTAATGTATAGGTTTTTATTTTCCTTGTTTTTATTCTTTTTTTTCCTTTTAACAATGAGTATGCTTTTTGAAGATGCATTTTCCTAATATCCTTAATGATCTCCTTCTTGGTAATATTCAGTAATTCAATGATCAACTGTGTTGGTCTTAAATAAAATCTCTCCTGTTCCCTGCTTTTCCAAGCCTCCCTGGGAACTAGCAGCTGGTTCTATGGCTCAGAACTGGACAATGGAGCACATTCAGAAGTTCATTGGCAGATTCTGATTAAGGAAGCAGATGCTGCTGGCAAAGCCTTCTGGTCTTTCTTCCTGTCTGGAATGTGGACATAATATCTGGAGCTATATCAACAATTTGCAAATGTGAAGGAGCAATCATGAGACCAAAAAAAGATGCAAGGATTGGCTAAGTGGAAAGTTGGAAAGAACCAGGTTTCCTGATATTGTGCAGCTGTATGGCTGGTTGTGCAAATGTTACCTTTGAGTTTTATGTAAGAAAACTCAAATCCCATTTGTTTAAATGACTGGTTATCTGCTGGGACTATTACTCATTAATGTCTTAATTGATTTTGGCAAAGAAAATACATGTTCTATTTTCTCAGTTTTATAAAGTCTAATTGGAAAAAATATAAGTTGGAAGACAAACATAAATTGTAAAAGTGTCTATAGAAATATGCCAACATATATATAAATTAGTATGAGATAATATGGACTCAATTAGACCTAGCTTACAAACCAAGAAGGGTTGATAGTTTTTTAAATTTTTTTTTAATTCTTAGAGAAGATTTAGATTACATAAATGCTACATCAAAAATATAGAGGATTCCAATATGCCCTATCCCCTTCCCCTGCTACACTTTCCCACATTAACAACATCTTTCATGAGTGTGGTACATTTGTTACAATAAATGAACACATACTGAAGCATTGCTACTAATCCTGGACTATAGTTTACATTATAGTTTATACTTTGCCCCACACAATTTTATAGGTTTTGACAAAATGTATAGTGGCCTGTATCTGTCATTGCAATGTCATGCAGGACAATTCCAATGTCCCAAAAATGCTTCCATGTTATACTTATCCTTCCCTTTCCCTCCGCTCAGAGCCTCTGGTGGCCACTGCCTTTATATCAGTTTGAATAGCTTTCCTGTTGATTTACTATGAATTTTTATTATTCAAATTCTCAAAATTGGCATTATTTTAAAAACAAGATTTTGCTAACTATGGCTTCTTCATGTCAAGCCCCTTTAACCGAAGTCATTTCACAGCTCTGAGTCATTAAAATACTTCCCCATTTGAAAGAATGCCAGGTTTTGTCCAGTTGGTCCTAGAGGGGAATTCTGTGCTAATGAGAATCTAGCCCCTCAAAATTTAACTGGCATTGTTAGAATGCAAAACGCTCCGTGTTCATGTGACTCAGGATCTGCAACTCTGCTTTTGAGAAAAGCAGGCAACTAACTAAAAAGCTGCCAGTTCCCTTAGATGTGTAATTTTATAAAGGGCTAATTTTTTCACACTGCTTAATGAGATTTTGCTGGCAAATAAGTGTCTTGTAAAACATATAGGGATAATGTTCATTAGATCCAAGGGAACTGTTATCTTTAGAACTGTCAGAATTGAAATTTTAAAAGGATAAAACTGATTTATTTTTTCAAAATTAATAGCTTTTATCTACTATTCAACACATATGTTAGGGCTAAAGACAGAATTTGTGTTAACATCTACAAGTGTTTGACAATTCATTAAACAGCATCATGTTTATACTTTTTAGAAAAATAAATCTTGCTTAATCTACCGAGTATACCTAAGTTTATTACTGGCCATGTTTTATATTAGAAAAGTATAATGCATCTTTTAAATTTCTGTCATTATTTGTGTTTATAACATTAGCTTCTAAAGTGTAATTTTTAGGTTATAATGTCTTTTTATCTGTATATATTGTCTCCCCAAATTGATTTTAGGCTCCCCAAAGAGAGATTGTACCTTAATTTTTATTTTTCAGTAAGAACATTTTGTTGTTATGTCCTACCCATAAAGAGCATTCAATATATATCCATGATTGATGCTGATAATTATGGTCATAATAATGATTAGCTACGGTGAGAATAATATGTCTGCATTTTAAAAGTATTTCTCAATTGCACATAACCATTCACTTTTTGTTTGTGAGAGTCTGCTTCAAAAAATATATTCTGTATAATCATAGAACCCGAAATCTCAGGTAGGTATTGACTTATAACTACACAAACAAATGATTAACATTTGCGTAGATGAGAAGTAGCCTAAGAGGGAAAAACACATTGGTGTTGACATATTGGCAATTGTCTCGGGGAAGTTTCTGATGGATGAAAAGTCACCATCAAGTCAAGGCAAAGGAAGCAAACTCCTTTAATGTAAGGAAAGACTACAAGACCTTTGTGCAAACACCAGAAAACATCCAACATACAATCAGATATGTAAGTTTTCCTGTCCTCAAATCACAAGAAATGTTCCACAGCCTTCAGAACTAAGACAAAGATCTTGTCAGATCTTTTCAGAAGCTCAAAATGAACACTTCTCAAGGGGACTTTATACCCCTATGACCCCTTCCAACATTCCTAAAGGCATATGACAATACTGATATGTGCCAGTGGGCTAACTCACAGCCAAAGGTGAGCCATAAACAACTCTATACCTTATAATTACAGGCATAAGAGTATCTTATCCTTATAATATTCACTCCCACCACTCATATCATCTAGGGAAGTAGGACCTTCCAACCCCAGCTGGGTTTAATTTGAGGTAAAATCCCAGAGTCCCTGGAATGTCACCTCAGCAGTAGACTCAACCTGTTACTTCAGAATCAGATTTGGGCTTATATCCCCTGGCTCCTCTCTTTAATTACTATGTAATTTGGGGCATATGATTTAATTTCTTGAGTCTTAAGCCCCTCAATTTTAAAAGAGAGATAAAAATGAAATCTGATTAAATTAAGTAATTTATACAAGATTTACTTAGTATAGTGCATCACATTATTTTGTCTCTCAAGAGCTGGAGGAAAAGAGGTGTTAATGTTTTCCCACATTTACTTAAATTAATGAAATACTGGAGTGAATTTCCTATTATGGTTATAGACCAGATTTGGTCTTTGGCCCAACACAATAGCAAAAGTTAATATCTGGTATATAAAGTTAACATCCAATGAAATTTCAGCAATGATGCAACAATGTGGTCACATTTCTTTTCTCCTCCATCACACTGATCATAAGGCTATTAATAGATTAAGGTTACATTGGCTATAATCTCTCAATTCAAGAATGTGAAAGCATTTTGGTGCTTATCTATGTATTTCCAATTAATTAATTATTCCCTTTTATCTATACTGAGCCAAATAAGCAGAATCCTATATTTTTACCATCTAGACTAATTTTTAGTCTTAAAATTTAAAAACTAACATGTTTCAAGACTTGAAATGAGTTCTATTTGAAGGACTGTTCTGCTTTACTTATTAAGATTGTTGTGAAATAAACAAAAAATATTGTAATCAAGCATTTGTGGTTATCTATTCTATTCAGAATATGGGAGTTAGACTTAATGTATTTGATCATGGCAAATATATGTGTGTGTGTGTGTGTGTGTGTGTGATTTTGTGCCTTGCACTTGTAAATAATGAGTGGAGAAATTCACTTAACCTGGTAACATATCAAATCAATGATTACTTTTTAACAAACCCAGAACCCAGTAATTGAATTCAATATTAGTTGAGCTACAATTCATTTGTTTTCTTTAATGGAATGTGCAGAATTCATTCTTAGTTCAAAATTTTTTATGACAGATAAAAATGAATCTGATTTGCAGTTTCACATTGTATCAGTTCTTACAAAATCATACAAATATATTTATAAGGGAAATAAAGCCAACATTGCTGGCATGGATGGCCAAAGTAATGTCAAGAAAATCTGACAAGAATATTAGAAAAATAGAAGACATAATAGAGAATAAGGAATAAAAAATATGTCCTGAAAACATTATGCAGTAGAAGAAAGAGCACAGTAGCCAGAAGCAAGAGTACAGGGGAAAAAATATCACTTTAATCCCTTGCTAATTCTCACAGATTTGAGGTCCCTGTGGAAAGTGAGATATGAAACTCATTGGCCTTAGGCGTATAAAAAAACATCAAAAGTGAAAAGGGTCACACCAAGTTTGAAGAAAGCTTGATCTTTATGTTAAAAAAAAGAAAGTCTGTGAAAGCCTAATCTTTTGCTACCTCAATATAAGATGAGAGATTTCCAGACAAATCACAAATGTTACAAAAATGCTTTAAAATACAAGTTAGCATTTTAAAGCGTGACTCTAAGCATAACAAAATAAAATAGTATAGGATGTCAAGTAGCACATTAGGCTACACTATTAAAATGGTTTCTATTTTTAACAATAACATTAATCTTGGCTGAAAAAAGAGAAAAATGTAATTATTTGAAATCTATATTTGAATATTTGGTTTATGAAAAATGTATCTGAAAAATGAAATATAATTATGTTAAAAGTTTAGTCATTTATAGCTTTATCTAAATTTTTATTGTATAAGTTTGAACTTTTCAAAATAAGATATTTACATAGATATTTAAATAGAGGTCATAAAATTAATTTGTGATCATTGAAAGAATCTATGATTATTAAGAAAAATCAAAGTCCTCCTTAACTTTAGTTACCTTATCATAGGACTTCCCCATAATTTACTAGTTATTTATTATATTCATTTTATTCACAATGTTGTAATTCTGGTTTAGAATTGACTTAAAAGGTAAGAAAGTTAAATTAATTCATTGGTGTTTGTCTTTGATCTAAAGGACAGCAATGCCATTTAGAAGATAAAAAGATGCATCATCTATGGCCCATTATGAGAATTTTTTTTTTTTTTTTTTGGTTTGACTGTGTTAAAAAACAAATAACAATCTTTAAAGAACTGAAATTGATAGGGACTTATGACTTCGTAATGAAATGCCACCTTGGATTTTATGGCAGTAATTCTCAAATTGAATGCAAATAAGGATCACTGTCTTACTTGATAGACGTCAAATTCCCAGGTAATACCCTGGAGATACTGATTGAGTGGGTAAAGAGTAAAGTCCAGAATATACCATTTTAACAAGTTTTTCAGAATGTTGGGTTTACATTTGGGTCATGGCCCTCAATTTAAGAAAAACTATTCTAGAGTAATGGGAACAAGTCCAATTCCCATGATTTTCATTCGCTGGTGATAGAATTCTTGTCCTGCTTTGAAGTCATAGTATTATATGGAGAAAATACAATTGCATTGATGACTTCAGGAACTTCATGGCAGGGATGGTATCTGTGCACTCAATCTCTTCTCCTTTGGTCCTGGTATCTGTAGCTGGGACATGATTGCCCAGTCAGCCTCATTTGTAGACAGGTGAACCATATGACTAAGAGAACATCAAGAGAACATACATGGAAGTGATCTGCACATTTCTGCTAAGCACATTTAAGAGAAGGAACATCCTCCTTCTGCACTCTTTACCCTCTTCCTAAGAATTGAATGGCAATAACCAAAGAGAACTGATAAGCCACTTTTTAAAGTTGGAAGAGCTGCCATGAGCCTGACCTCAAATGACTACCACCTGCTAATGTAGGTCACCTTCCCTGGAGAGTAAGTGAGAGGGAAATCCACTTCTATTTTTGAAAACCTCAGTTATTACCAAACCACTTATTAGTTATACTAATATACAAGGTATAAAGCAAATGTTGTCATTACAATCCTTTCATTGTGATTAATATTATTGAACTCTTACTATAGGCCAAGCATGAAGCTGTTGCTTTAAACATCATGTCATTTCATCATCCACACAATTCCATGACCTGAACACTTATTTTGCTCATTTTACTGGTAAGGCAACTGAAGCAAAAACAGGTCACATAACTGGCTCTGAGTCACTCAGCCAACAAGTATCACAGTTAAATTTTCTTAAAGCTAGAATTCCAACCCTAGTTTTTCTGTTGAGATTTTTGCTTAAAACCACTACAGATTTAGGGACATTTTAAATATTTGCACTTTATTTCCACCAAAAAAAAAAAAAAAAAAAACACAATAACTATTAATCTGTAGACTTAATGATGAAATTTGTCACCACCTTATTTAAGCTGACAATCCCAAGAAAGATGTCTTTTTCAATGACAGAGAGCTTAATATTCCAATGACAGGACAGGGAGGAGTGGATATGGCTCAAGCGGTTCAGCACCTGCTTCCCACATGGAAGGTCCTGGGTTCAGTCCCCAGTGCCTCCTAAAAACAAACCAGCAGCAAATAAATGATAAAAACCAAACAATGTGGATCAGTGATTGAATGCTGGCTTCCCACTTATGAGGTCCTGGGTTCAATCTCCAGCACCTGGTACCTCAAAAAAAAAAAAAAAGGACAGGATAGAAATGTTGACATACAAAGGACCTGAAGTTGGGTGTCCTCAAGAAGACTGACCAATGGCAGTGCTGAATTAGGGATAGGCTCAAGGTGAGGTTTCCTAGGTCCATAGCAAATGGATCATCTAGGCCTTACAACAACACCAAGCTAAAGATAGGAAAAGTTAAATTTTCCTTAAGGAAAATATGAGGCTCCAGGTTCTGGGTGAAACAGTACACATTTAAAAAAATATTTTGTCCATGACTAGAAATTGAGGGAAGATATAGATTTGTGTTATTCAGAGTATTACCAAAAGTAAAAATTTAGAAAAATTATGTAACCAATGGTGGTGTTTCAGTTACTGTTTAAACAGTGTGAATTAATGGCTGTTGCATTCATGGTGGTATATACATTTATTCATATACCACACATACAGTCATAAGAATATGTGCGTACATGAGAAAATATATATATATATTAAATTAACCCTCATTTCAAAATATTAAGTTAGAAAATGTTGACAATTCAAATTATAATTGAATATTTGTAATTGATTTTATGTTTGCCCACAAATCCACAATTACTGATTAATTACTCTTCCAACACTTTTTTTTCTAGTTAAGCTATGGAATAGTCAAGATTAAGTATGCATTTTACAAAAAAAACACACCAATGCACTTGACAAAATTTTTCCTCCAAGATTTAAAGTAATGTCTGAAAACTATAGTACTGTCCCTAGAATGCTTATAAATATTCTAATGAGAATGATAAGGTACTCATTTCTTAAAAAACAGCAATGTGATAGCAAAATATAGTAAGCTACAAAATATCGGAGAAAAATAAGTTTTATCAGCTGCAACTGGCTATTAATTCAAGGAAGGAAAAAAAATCCAAACAAATTTATTACTTTTATTGAATTAAACAGTGAAACTGTTTCAAGAACAATCAATGAGATAGTGAAAACTGGAAAAAAAAAATCCAGCTGTGTAATGAAAAGCAGATAAGTTTCTTTTCTTTAGAAGTGAATGAATGCATCCCACATAACAATGAAGTTTTGCTACTTGTAGTTGTATGGTTTATTGTTAATCAAAAAGTCATAAGGAAATGTGATTTTTGAAATTACTAATCCTTGGTGATTTTTGAAATTCCAAGCATCCTTGGAAATGTGCTGCTCAGATTTCCTGTCACAGGGAGCAGGATCCACCCAGCCTTGATCCTCCTTTGTGGTTGTACTGAGGAAATCTTCTTGCAGGCTGCTCCCTGAACATTTTGGTATCCTAACACAGGCCCATTTGAACAGGGCTGCTCTAATGGATGACTATAGCTTGAGCATTTCCCAATTGCCAAGTTCATATTTTATGAAGACTGTTCTGCAGTCTGAGGATCTTCCCGCCTGTTCCTCCTACTTTCCCCTTTTCCTTTCACAGAGGTCGGACCCACATAGCATTCTGAAAGTACTCGCTGTCTTCTGCTTCTTCCCCTTTATTCTTTGCAAACATTTCCTCCAATAAATTATTTGAATGTCCAATCTTGTCTTAGTGTCTGTTTCTTGGAGGACCTGAACTTACACACTAACAATAAGTATGAAGGAAATGTTACTTTTAACATGTAGGGAGAAGCAGCAAGAAGGCATCAGTTTAGAAAGGCTCTCACGATCTCTTTCACAAAAAATGGCTGATTGGAAGCAAGATTCTGCCCAAGTGAGCTGTTCTGGGAACCCACAGAGCAGGAGACTTCTGGGCATTGATCTGGAGAGAGCTGGACAAAGAGATAAATTGCTCAAGGTAAAATCGTGAGTTTCTCACTCCTGGCTGGAAACCCTGGATGGCTAAGCCACACCCTTAATGCAAAAAGCTGCTGCAAACCCTGACTCCCACCGACCACCCATAGTGAGGGAGCATTCTCTGAGAGTGTGAGGGTTCTAGCAAAGGGTGGAGAAGGGTTTCCTTTCTGTGAGTTTGATTGCCTGGACCCCCTTTGAGCTTTGGGGAGCATACCAGCCAGTTCAAGGTGGTACCAGGAAGAGGGGAGAGACGAATCTGCTGAGACATCCTGATTTACTTAACCGCCCTGGGATAGAGAAACTTGGCCTGCAAGATGGCGAAGTCAAGCAATTGACTAGTCCCCGTGCTGAAAACTATCAAAATTTTAACTCCCCTTAGAGAGGCAAGCAGTAGGAAGTGCATAATAAGCTTCCAAGAGCCTATTTAGGGTCCCCTGGGAGGAGGGGGTGGTCTGGAAGAGGGTTGAGAGTCATTTTTCTGTAGTGAGTGTGGTCACCAGTGTCCCATTTGAATTTCAGAAGGGAACTCAACCTGACTAGGAGAAGTGAGAGGGGATCCGCTCACACAGACTATTGAGTCCTGCCACCCTGGGAGAGAAAGCAATAAGAATCGAAAGGGGGCAGAGACAGACAGGCTTCTAATCAGCAGGAATCGACCCAACTGCAAAGAGTCAAACCTACCTGAGGGAAAGTGACTGGATAGCTTTCTGAAGAGCCAATATGCCCAATGAGAAAGTTTAGCTCAGAGGAGGAGTTTCTGCCTTGAATATATGAGGTCTCTAGTTCAATTCCCAGCTCCTCTTAGAGTAGTAATCCACCAGGATATCAAACATCCAGCTGGTACTTTAGGACAGAGAGAACATAGACATTACTTTTGTATTAGTTCTCTTGGGTCTCTTATCGTTCCTGAAAAAAAAAATAGGCTACTTTTTAAAAAAAATTTAACTTAGTTTACTCACTAAAACCCACTTCAAAACCTGCAGAGGGCAGGCTGCAAGGTAATTGATTGTTGAACACTGACAGCCTGAGAAATTCCTCAGAAATTCCCTGAGGGAAGGCACTTTTTCCTTAGTTTGTGTTTGACTGCTTGCTTGTGTGTTTGTTTGTTTGTTTGTTTGTTTTTCTTTCCTCTTTCTCCCACCCCAACCCCTTTTTTTAAATTAGATGCTGCTGTCTTCTTTCTTGTTTGCTGTGTTTCCTCTTCCTTGATTTCCACATTTCTGTGATACCGATTTTGTCTACCAACACTACCTCTTTTCCTTCCTTCATCTTTCTATTTTCTACTTTCTGTTGTTATTCTTACATGCCACCTCTTTTTTGTTTAGTCCTGAATTTTTCCATTTTTTACTTCTATCCCATCTATCCTGTTTTCTTTCTTTTATTAACTTTTTTCTTTTTGTCTTTTCTTTTCTCTTTCCCTCTCTCTTCATCATTCTGGCCTTTTAATTCATTCTATATATTTTTCTCTATATGATTTTACATTTCATTGCTGGTATTCCTCTTTTTTTATTCCTATTACTCTACACTGCTTACATGAGTTAAATATTCATTTTCTAAGGTCTTACATGGATTCTCTTCTACCTTTTACCATTATTATTACTATTATGCTTTTTCTTTCTTTACCTCTTTCACTTTCTCTGGCCCTAATCTTTTTCCTTCAAGGGAACATAGACAACAGCAAGGTAATAGAATAAGGAGAACAAAGTGTCAAAGAGAAAACCTAACACACAACCAAAAACAGCAACTAAATAAAACCCTAGAATAGACAGAGAAGCTAATCAACGGAATAAACCCATCAAGATAAAAAGATGACCAGACAGAAACAAAAAATTACAAACCAAACTAAGAAACAGGAAGACATGGCCCAGTCCAATGAACAAACTGAAAATCAGGAAGAGATGCAGAACATTGAACAACTAGTCAAAGCTGTCCAAATATCATAGCCAAGTTAAAATGAGGGAAGAGATTAAAGATATTAAGAAGACACTGGGAGAACATACTGAAGAAATTGTAAACATACATAAAAAGATAACGGATATGATGGTGATGAGTGGCACAATCAAAGAAGTCAAAAATACACTGAAAGCCCATAAAAGCAGATTTAAACAGGCAAAGGAAAGAATTAGTGATGTGGAAGACAGTACAACTGAAATCAGATAGAACAGATAGATTAAAAGATAGAAAAAATTCAGTGGGAACTTAGGTATTTGAATGAGAACACAAAAAGCACAAACATGCATTATAGGCATCCCAGAGGGAGAAGAGAAGGGAAAGGGGACAGATGGAATGTTGGAGAAAATAATGGCTGAAAACTTTCCAACCAATTGAGGGAGACAGACATACATGTCCAGGAAGCACAGCAAAGCCCGAACAGTATAAATCCCAACAGGCCTACTCCAAGACATATACTTGTCAAAATGTCTAATGCTCAAGACAAAGAGAAACAACTGAAAGCAGCAAAAGAAAAGAGAACCACCACATACAAGAGAAGCTCAATAAAATTAAGTGCTGATTTCTCATCTGAAAACATGGAGGCAAGAAGGCAGTGGTATGACATAGTTAAGGTACTAAAAGAAAAAAAACTTCCAGCCAAGAATTCCCTATCAAGCAAAGTTGGCATTCAAAAATTATGGAGAGTTCAAAATAGTCACAGATAAAAATAAAGAGAGTATGCCAATAAGAAACTTGCCCTTCAAGAAACAGTAAAGGGAGTTCTGCAGGTTGAAAGGAAAAAACAGGAGAGAGAGAGATGGAGGAGAGTATTAAAACAACTAAAAAGGACAAAAGAGAAATAAAAAATAACATATGACATACTTAAACCCAAAGAAAATATGACTAATGTAAGTAATTCCTTGAGAGTAATAACACTGAATGTTAATGGATTAAACTCACCAGTCAAGAGACACAGATTGGCAACATGGATAAGGAAATATGACCCATCTGTATGTTGTCTACAGGAAACCTACCTTAGACCCAGAGATTCAAGGAGGCTGAAAGTGAATGTCTGGAAAACAATATTACAAACAAACAGCAGCCAAAAAAGGGTGGGAGTATTGGACACAATAGACTTTAAATGCAAAACTATTGTAAGAGACAAAGATGGACACTATATATTAGTAAAAGTGGTAGTCTTTCAAGAAGGAAGAACAATTATAAACATTTATGCACCTAACCGGGGTGCCTCAAAATACATAAGGCAAAACTGGAAAAACTAAGTGGAGAAATAGATGCTTCTAGAATTATAGTGGGGAACTTTACAAAGACTTTGAATAACACATTAGAGGATCTGGACCTAACAGACATATAGAGAACATTATACCCAAATGAGGCAGGATATACCTTCTTCTCGAGTGCATATGGATCATTCTCACATGCTAGGCACAGAAAAATGCTCAATGAATTCAGAAAGATTGAAAGTATACAAAGTAATTTCTCCGACCACAATGGAATGAAGCTGGAAATCAGTAAGGACCAGAGAACCACATTAGAAAAAAAGATATGAAAGTTAAACAGCACACTCTTAGACAAAGTGGGTCAAGGAGGAAATCTCAAAAGAAATCAGTAACTACCTTGAAATGATGAAAACGACAACGCAACATATAAAAACCTATGAGATACAGCAAAAGCTGTACTGAGAGGAAATTCATAGCCACACATGAATATATCAAAAAGAAGAAAGAGCTGAAATCGAAGACATAACTGCACACCTGGAGGAATTAGAAAAACAACAAAAAAGTAACCCCAAAGGAAGTAGAATGATGGAAATAGCAAAGATTAGAGCAGAACTAAATGAAATAGAAAATAAGAAAGCACTAGAAAAAATAGACAAAACCAAAAGCTGGTTCTTCGAGAAGATCAATAAAATTGAAAAATTTTTAGTTAGACTAACAAAGAAAAAAAGAGATAAGCTGCAAATGCACAAAATAAGAAATGAGAAAAGGGATATCACCACTGACCCCACAGAAATAAAAAGTATCATAGGATGATATTTTGAAAAATTATATGCCAACAAGAAGGCTAATTTAGAGGAAATGGACAAATTACTAGAAACTAACAAACAGCCGACATTGACAAAAGAATAAATTGATGAACTCAATAGACTAATCACAAGTAAAGAGATAGAATCAGTCATCAAAAAACTCCCAAATAAGAAGAGCCCAGGACCAGATGACTTCACAGGTGAATTCTACCAAACATTCCAAAAAGAACTAAAACCAATCCTGTTTAAACGCTTCCAAAAGATAGAAGTAGAAGGAACATTCCTTAGCTCATTCTATGATGCCAACATTATCCTAATACCAAAGCCAAACAAGATCCCACAAGACAGGAAAATTACAGACCAATCTGTAATTTCCCTACAGACCAACAGAACCTAGATGCTAAAATACTCAACAAAATTTCTAATCATATTCAACAACACATCGAATGAACAACACACCATGACAAAGTGGGTTTCATCCTGGGTATGCAAGGATGGTTCAGCATAAAAAAATCAATCAATGTAATACACCACATAAACAGATTGAAAGAAAAATATCACATGACAATCTCTATTCATGCAGAAAAAGCTTTTGACAAAATACAGCACCCTTTCCTGATAAAAACATTGCAAAGGATAGGAATAAAAGGACCCTTTCTGAACATGATAAACATATGAAATTTATATGAATTTTGGTATATATGAAAAACCCACAGCCAATATATATTCAATGGTGAAATCCTAAAAGCTTTCCCTCTAAGACCAGGAACAAGACAAGGATGCCCACTATCACCACTCCTATTTAACACTGTATAAGAAGTACTTGCTTAAGCACTGAGGCAAGAAAACGATATAAAAGGCATCCAAATTGGAAAGGAAGAAGTAAATAGTGAAATTTTTATTTCTTTAGGATCATGCAGATGACGTGATCCTATACATAGAAAGCCCTCAGAAATCTACAACAAAGCTTCTAGAACTTAGAAATGAGATGAGAAAAGTTTTAGGTTATAAGATCAATGTGCAAAAATCAGTAACATTTCTGCTCACCAATAATGGGCAATATGAAGAGGAAATCAGGGGGAAAAATACCATTTACAACAGTAACTAAAAGAATCAAATACATAGGAATAAATTTAACTAAAGATGTAAATGCCTTATACACAGAAATCTATACAACACTCTTAAAGGAATTCAAAGAAGCCTTAAATAAGTGGAAGAATATTCCCTGTTCATGGATAGGAAGACTAAACATCATTAAGATGTCTATCCTACCCAAACTAATCTACAGAATCATGCAATCCCAATAAAAATCAACACAGCATTTTTTACTGAATCGTAAAAACTAACGATGAAATTTATTTGGAAGGGCAAGAGGCCCAGAATAACCAAAGACATATTGAAAAAGAAAAAAGAAATGGGAGGAATCACACTACCTGACTTTAAAACATACTACAAAGCTACAGTGATCAAAACTGCATGGTATTGGCAAAAGGATAGACATACTGACAAATGGAACCTAATGAGTGTTCTGATATAGATAGATCCTCACATATACAGTCATCTGATATTCAACAAGGCCACCAAGCCCGCTCAACTGGGAGAGAATGGCCTCTTCAACAAATGGTGCCTGGAAAACTGGATATCCATATCCAAAAGAATGAGAGGAACACCATCTCACACATTGCACAAAAATCAACTCAAGATGGATCAAAGATCTAAATATAAGAACCAAGACCATAAATACTTTGGAAGATAATGTAGGGAAACATCTACAGGATGTTGTAATAGGAAATGCTTTCATGAAATTCACAGCTAAATCACAAGCAGGGAAAGGAAAAATAGATAAATGGAACCTCCTCAAAACTAAAAACTTTTGCACCTCAAACAAGGTAATCAAGAAAGTAAAATGCAGCCTACCCAATGGGAGAAAATATTTGGCAACCATATATCTGATAGGAACCTAATATCCAGCATATACAAAGAAATCCTACACCTTGAAAATAAAGACAAACAATTCATTTTTAAAAATGGGCAAATGACCTGAAAAGACACTTCTCCAAGGAAGAAACATACATGGCTTAAAAGCACATGAAAAGATGCTCAGCTTCACTAGCTATTAGGGAGATGCAAATCAAAACTATAATGAGATACCATCTTACATGCATTAGACTGGCAGCTATCAAAAAAACTAAGGACTACAAGTGTTGGAGAGGATGTGGAGGAATGGGAACCCTCATCCACTACTGGTGGGAATGTAGAATGGTTCAGCCATTGTGGAGGACAGTTTGGCAGTTCCTCAAAAAACTAACTATAGAACTGTAATATGATCCAGCAATTCCACTGCTGGGTATATACCCAGAAGAATTGAAAACAAGGACATGAAAAGATATATGCACACCAATGTTCATAGCAGCATTATTCACTATTGCCAAAAGTTGGAATCAACCGAAATGCCAATCAACAGATGAAAGGATAAACAAAATGTGGCACTACATACAATGGAATATTACTCAGCTGTAAGAAGGAATACAGTGTTAACACACAGGATAATATGGATGAATCATGAGGACCTTATGTTGAGTGAAGCAAGCCAGGCATTGAAGGACAAATATTATATGACCTCACAGATGTGAATTAAGCAATTTGAACAGACTCAGAGAGTTATTGTCTGGAAGGTAGGTTTACAGGAAATAGAAAGGGAGAAGAAAGTTATGAACCAATGCCCATATGGGTATAATCTATGAAAAGGTGGAAGTCTGTAGTTGGGCATTGATGGGATATGACAGGAGGGTAGTGATACTATTGGATTGGGCGGTGCAGGTTTGACAGGTGGGTAGAGTGGGGAGGGTGGGTTGGAAGGTCCATGAAACTGGGGGGAGGGTTAGAGGAGAGACCAGGTGAACACTGGGGATAGGTGGGTATGTGGTTGAATACAAAGTTGGGAACGTTTTTATGGCAATTTGACAGGAAAGGGTTGCTGGTTTAGGGTGTTGGATGGGGAGGCATTTGAGACAGGGTACACCTGGGACAGGCTTCTAGGGAGTGTGCAAGTGATCATTTTGACATAATGTAAAAGTGATGGAGACCCACATAATGAGCAGGAAGGAGTTGGACTCCCATCCTGGGAAGGACCGATACGTCCTCAAACAGAGGGGTGGGAGTCTCCCAAGAGCATGGGTGGTTCTTAATAGGGGAGGACAAACCAGCATGTCAAGACCTCAGTGTTGTTGCAAGTAACTATGAATCTCGTCATCGAAGGAGTGAAGCCAGGTGGTCGCCAAGGTCCCCAAGGGGTGGGGGAGAGAGGACTAGAATAGATGGAACAGGAGATATTTAGTGGGCAATGGAAGTGTTCTATATGATCTTGCAGTGATGGACTCAGGCCATGTTAAATATCATCAAAATTTATATAAGTGTACGGTCTAAAATGTAAACCATAATGTAAACCATTAACCATGATTAGTACCTATGTTTCACTATTTGTATATCAATTGTAACAAATGTACCATACACATATGAAAAGATATTAATACAGGGCTTGGGAAAAGGGGAAGGATGTTGGGTATATGGAATCCCCTGTATTCTGTATGTGACTTTACTGTGACCTAAATCTTCTTTGAAAACAAAATTTAAAAAAGACACTGGGGAATAAATGGAAGAAAATGTCACTGCACATACAGGACAACAGATATTACAGTGATGAAAGGTAAAATGTCAAAAAAAAAAGTTTTAAATATTTTTCATAATTTTTTAATATCCAAATTTTTTATTTTATTTTTAGTTTTTTTAATTTTTATGCATTTTATTTCTTATATTTAAACCTATCATTATTATTTCATTTTCCTATTAATTGTATTTGGCTATTGTATTGGCTTCATTTTTGAAAAAGCTTTAGATAACAGAAGGGTTACAACTGGGGCAGGAGAGGATCATTAGTGTGGGGTGTCAGTGATGGGGGATACATGAGAGGTAGTTCACCTGGACATACATATAAGGTATATAAATGTGTTCAAATGTTCACAGAGCATTGTCACAGTGTGTGGAGACCCACACAATAACTGAGAGAATATTGAATTCTCATCCTGGAGAGCTCTGCTTCATTCTCTAATGGAGCAACAACAGTCCCCCAAGTGCAGGGGAAATGACTGGTGAAGGAGTATGGTCCATTGATGGGTCCTTGATATTGATGACTATGTTTGTGAGTCTTGCCTCTTGAAATTGAAACAGAGCCTAGTGTTGTGGGGTGCCTAAGAGTTGCCTCCTGAGAGTTTCCTTGTTGCTCAAATGTGGCCTCTCTCTAAGCCAAACTCAGCATATAAATGCATTACCTTCCTCCCAGCATGGGACATGACTCCTAGGGATAAAATACCAAGGGATTACTACCAAGCACCAACTAGCAATGCAACTGGAAAAAGACCTTGAAAAAAGGGGGTAAAAGGTAAAGACAAATGAGTTTATATAGCTAAGAGATTTCAAACTGAGTTGGGAAGTCTTCCCAGAGGTAACGCTTATACATATCTCAGCAGGATCACATCAATTGCCAAAATGGATACCACCCCAAATTGTAGGGCTCCTGAGGGCTCTGGAGACAACCAGGTGCTATGGTCAGGGCAGATAGCTCCATAGTTTGGTGCCTTGCCTGTGGGCCCTACTTTAGACTCTGTGCTCCTGAGAGTGACAGAGTTGGACTTAGTTATGGCTTCCCTACACACCACTCATCTGTCCCTTCTATTTGAACCTATTTTAGGTGCTGGACTTGGTAGGTGCACATCCAAGAGACTTGAATCTTCGGGCTGTCCATGTGCTAGCTCGCCCTGATCCTCAGCAGAGTTGCAACATCTACTCCCCAGTTCATCAGACTCACCTAAGACAACTAACAAGGAAGTAAGGACTGATAGCTACCATACCAAGGAAACAAGAGAGCCTACAACTGCAAGAGAGTCCCATCCATTGGTGTTGTGGGATTGAAGCCCCCTCTCTACTAGAGGTTGAATGGACCTCACCATCCCAGAATCCTCAGGATTAGGGAATGAACTATGGACTAAAGTAGATTTATTGGTATTCTACTATAGACTTATTGTGATTCTAGCAATGGGAAGAAATTACAACATTGATGTGGAGGTAGTGACCACTGGAATCTCTGGGGACAGGGAGAGGGAAAAACAGGTGTAATACAGGGGCTTTTTCAGGACTTGGCAATCATCCTGAATGACATTGCAACAATATATATAGGGCATTATATATCTCCCCATAACCTGCAGAACTGTGTGGAAGAGAATATAAACTGCAATGTGAACTATGGTCCATGCTCAGTGGCAATGTCCCAGGATGCATTTATCAATTGCAAGGATTGTGCCACACTAATGGAGGATGTTGTTTATGTGGGAGGGTGTGGGAGGTGTGGGGAGCGGGGCATATCGGAATCCCTATATATTTTTTGTGACATCTAAATAATCTAAGTATCTTTAAAAAGATAAAAATATATATTTAAAAAATAAATAAATATATTGTGTAACATAGGTAGATAGATGATAGATAGATGATAGATGATAGATAGATAGATAGATAGATAGATAGATAGATAGATAGATAGATAGATA
>JAKSZT010054515.1:7472983-7528045 GCA_026826555.1 Tolypeutes matacus
ATAGATAGATAGATAGATAGATAGATAGATAGATAGATAGATAGATATTATGTGGTGGTTTGGAACTGCATGCACCCCAGAAAATCTTGTTCTTAAAGCTACTAGATTCCTGTAGATGTAAACCTATTTATAGGTTTACATCTTTGTATGAAAGACCTTTAATTAGGTTACCTCAGGTAAGGCATGAGCCAAGGTGGTTCCTAGTCCTCTTAATGGAGTCCTTTATAAATGGGATAAATACAGAAAGAGAGAAAAACACCACAGAAACAAGAAGCTAAAAGCAACAAAAATCCAGAAGAGAAAGCAAAAACCAGCAGACATCGCCATGTGCCTTGCCATGAGGCAGAGGAGCCAGGATTGCCAGCAGCCAGTCTTCTGGAAGAAAGCACCACCTTGATAGTGCCTTGATTTGGACATTTTCACCACCTCAAAACTTAAGCTTGTAAGCTAATAAATTCCCATTGTCAAAAAGCCAACCAATTTTGTGATATCTACCTTGAGCAGTTTTGCAGACTAAAACACCACATAAAAATAAATTCCTCTCTCCAATATCATTGTGCAACAGGTAAAGGACCAGGTAAAGTTGGTCAGTAATATGGGTTTAGAGACATTTTTAAAGCAGCATCAAGTATATTAGCTTTTATTTCCATATTTGTCAATCACAATTAACGACCAAAAATTTCAGTTAAGGATTTCACAAGTCAAAGAATGTTGTTATTAGTGATACTAATAAAATTAATGTAATCCATTGAGTGATAAATTTTCATAAACTATGCAAAGGCTTAAGGAGGAATGTGAGCAACTGATCTTAAAATTATCCTAAAAAGATTTTGTTCACTAATTGATTCTATTATAAAATTGCTTTAGTTAATCAAAGAAAAATTAAATACCAAAGTTGAAATGTTATGAAATCATGTGATATATCTCTCACATATATTTTAAAAGTTAAATGAGGTTCTTCTTATATGATAAGTAAAGGGAATTTTGAGAATTTATCAACAATCTTATCCTATTTAAAAATCCCTGCTTGCCGGGAATTTTTCATTTCCATCTCCACAGCAGTTAAGTAAAATATGCATACAGAAATGGAACTATAATGCTCTTTTTTGTGTGATATTTAAAAAGATATAATACTTAAATTTAAAAATTTGTATGAACATTCAATAATAGATTGGATGATTAATCTATTTGAAATGCATATGAAACATGTTAGCCAATAATTCAGAAAGGCTTAATTAAAAATGATTTTGAGGCCAAACATGATTTAATACATCCGATTATGAAAGATTTTGGACCCAATTAAAACTTACATACCCAGTGCTTGGAAAGAAAACTAAATTTATTATTATAGCATTTCCAACTACATATTTTTATTAAAAGAGTGTCTTTGGGTGGTAATACAGTTACAGATAGGCAACAAAACTAATTGCAACTATGTAAGAAAGAATTTCTTACCAAGTATGGTATGGTTGAATTTCATACCAACAGTGGTATGACCAAATCTACTAATTAGCAAAGACACATGAAATATTGAAATTCTTTAGCAAAGATTATTTAAACAATGTTTTATTTTCACTTACAAGGTATGTGAAAATTACACATTAAGAATATTTGTTAGAGGCTCTCTGTTTGCTTCAGCACTATACAGTACTGACTCTATCCCAGGCGATCTCCCTCTATACTTCCTAAAGCTTTTGGTAGTATTGTTTTTTTTCACCCCCAGCTTGTTTTCTAATTCTGTACGATCTTGAAAGTCATTATAAGTTATAGAAACTGAGTATTTGTCTCAACAGTGGAGTGACATTATGTGTCAGAGATTGTTTCTTCTTCCTTTGAGGAATATATCCACTTGCATTTTAGCTGGTCACATGAACACTTTCCTAGTCGTTTTTGTAGCTAGATTTGGAAGTGTGACTAAGTCTGGATAATTGACAAACAGGGGCTATAATATCTGCAACTTAATGATGGAGACTCTTATCCTAGATTTTCCTTCCCTACTGGGTGGAAATTGTGGCTGGGGAATTGTGGTTCTCCTGATACCTTGAAAAGCACCTGTTGGTATTGGTGGAAACTTACCATCTGCCCTGGATTACTTACCTCTAGACCCTATCATGAAAAGTAAAACCTATTGTCCTTCAGCCATGAAATTTGCATCTCTTTATTATAGTAAATTAGCCTGTTTCCTAACAAATACAGATTTTATGATAGCATTTGTGTTTTCTGTGGTGCTTTTTTACTATCCCATTCCATGTCATAACACAGAGAATTATTTTCACATTTACTTGAATTTAAAGACCAGCTTATTTGTGTGAATACCCTCTTCCTCATTTTCTCCACTTTGACAGTTATAATTTGTCTTGGTATATTGTCCCTATATCAATTAAAGCTATTTCTTAATTTCTCTCATCATATACCAAAATAAAAAAGAAACCAAAACCTCATCTATTTTTAGTTACCAGACCATTAATTTTTATTCTGTATTTTTCTATATTTTTATACAGATAGCTTCTAATTTTCTGACTTTTCTTAAAACTACTCTTATTATTAGTAGGTACCAGTATCAGGTTATTTCATTATGGTTTTTTGTTTAGTCATGTCCAAGCAATTCACATTGAAATAAAATATTTTATTACCAATTACATTTTTATTTGTCTTCACATTACAGATATTAAATATAATTTTTGGAAATTTTGTGTTTGCTTAGATTATGTTACTCATGAACTTTATTTCATGATAATAAATGGGAAATGTCTTGGAAAGGTCTGAATTTGGTGAATCCCAGAAACAGATTATGTTCTTCAACTTTTCATTCCTATGGTGTGGTGCCCTTTTGATTGTACTACATCAGTGGGTAGTGACTCAGGTTGAGTCTTCCTCCTCTTGTGAGGTCTTATATAAGCAGAGACACAGAGAGTAAGACACAGAGAAGAGAAACTGCCAATTTTTATCCTGCCATGTGAGAGAAGACTTGAGAATAGTTAGCAGCTAAAAGCTTAAGCACAAAGCCCCCAAGAAGCTGGGTCAATGGAGAAGTTCAAGGCTGAAGAGACTTGCCATATGCTGATAGCCCTCATCTGAACTCAAAAAGAAAGTAGAGCAGCCAACACTGAGAGAGGAGGCCTGGAAAGAGACAAGCCCTATGCCTAATTGCCCACAGCTAAACTCCGGGAGACAGTAGATTCTGGAGGGGAATGCAGGGACCATGGCTGATATCAGCCACCATATTTGCCATGTGGCAGGACACCAGGATCACTTTGACTTTGGTGAGAAAGCATCCCTGATGGTGCCTTGATTTGGACATTTCATGGTCTAGGAAATGTAAGCTTTTACCCTCATAAATTTCCCATTATAAATCCACGCCATTTCTGGTACTTGCATTGGCACCTCTGCGGCAAGCTAAGACATGTTTCATATAAATAAAATGTTATAATAATATTTATTTTAAAAGGGAAGCATTGGGCCTGGCAGGGCTGGAACCATTGCTCTAGAATGTCCCTATAGAGGTATCACTTTCTAACCCCCAGCCAATGTGACTTATACAAGAATTTCTTCCAAGTGCATGTATTACTTCCTCCTGAAGAAGTTATGGTAAATGCCATATTCTGGGCCAATATTTTAGCCCTTGATGAGTTGGAGCCTCACTACTGAGGTTCGCCTGGCTCTTCAATTATCTAACTGCACAGAGCTACACCAATGAGAAAGGTTTAAAGGAAGACATGTCATGGGAAAAGCTAGGTTTCAGTTAAGGTGAACTAGAGGAAGGAATATTAAAAGATAATGTGGATGATGCTTAGGAACCTTTTCTCAAAGAACAGAGGTACCACAAGGTCATAAGGGCATCACAGGATACATAGGTTTAGAGTGGGATTCTCAAGTCTCATAAATATTTATTATAAGGATCAAAAATTTTAAAACAAAAGAAAGGGAAAATTTTCAGTTAGAGAATAAGAACATAAGAGGTATTTTTTGTTTATTCATCCATTTAACACACGCATTGCACCTCTGTCACAGATTGGGCTAAGCATTGGGGAGAGAAAATGAAGCCAAAATGATTCATGATTTGGATGAACCTTGTAGTCTAGAGGTTAGAAATATGGACTGGATTGCCATTGAGATGATGCTAGCAATTACTTATTAAGCACCTCTTAAAATATATGTATATATATATATATATATAAATAACATTTTTGTAAGCAAATACACATATATGCATATATATTTATATATCATTTTGCAAATGTTTGTATGTATTGTGAGAATTTTGATTTTTACCCATAATAAAAAATAAATAAATTAATTAATTAAAAAAAAAAAAGAAAGACCATTATATGATAATCAATAAACTAGGCACTTTCTATACATTATTTCATTTATTCCTTATGACAAAGGTATTAATAATAAAGTTTTTGCATGGGGAAACTAAAATTTGGAAATATGAAGGGACTGGAACCAAATAACAAAATTGATAACATTAAACCTGGGCTTTTCTGACTCTAAAATCCTTATAATTCTTCTAAGTCAGGATGCCTCAAAAATGAGCTGATTTTAGTTACCCAAAGAACCATCTATGGCCTGTCAAAGGTTGGGAACTTGTCAATTGTGTTGGGAAGGAAGGAAGGGAAGAAAAATAAAGCATATTTTGAATTTGTAAGTGACACTCAAATCTCAATCCTTGCTTTTGACCTTTTGTGCTTCACAAAAGGAAATTTACCTTTCTATTTTTCATGTAAGGAAAGAAAGCCAACATTTTGGTTCCATTCAAATCTTCAGAAATGATATGAAGGCTTATGACATATGCTTAAGATCACAAAAATGTAAGAGACTGATTCACTGTGACTTATTTTCAATTTATGATGCTGTCTTCCAGCAACACTGCACCCTTCAGATACGTGTTGTAAAGATTCCACAGCTTGGAGATAAAGTGGCTTTTTAGGAAACCAGTCCCTACCTTGTGAAATAATATAGGAAGTTACAGGGCATTGGCAAGAGGAAGAGCACTAAAATAAAAATAAAAATAGGTGATTATAAAGGGGAATTCAGAGTCCATGTACTTGAAACCCGATGGCCAAGTTTCGTAGAACAGAACACTGAAGGGGGGAGGCCAGAGCCCTGATTCCTGGATCCTCGATCAATAGTCTTTCTACCACATACAGCAAATAACTTCACAATCTTATCTATGTTTAGTCTTGAGTGTTACTTCCCCATGCTGGGTGACAAGTCTGAAACATAACTCAAAACTTGCTACTCACGAAACAGCTAATTGCCAATACATTTAAATAATATCTCCTGTGACCACTTTTCAATGAATATTTATTAGCTTGAATAAACTATTTTTTTATTGAATTTTAAAAAACTGAAATATAAAGGAAAGCTGGTTTCTGTAATAAAATACTCTTATACTCTCTTGTGGTACATACCAAATGAATGAGATTAACTCTAAAAAATAAACATTTTTTTCTGGATTTTCTTTACTCTCTAGATCACTATGCATTTGTAACCATTAATTAAATTATTCATTCATAATAAAAATGACTAGTGATTTTTTATTAGCTATATCACTTCTTAATTCATCACTGGATGTTACTGATATAGACGTATTCTCAATAATAGCAATAGATAAAATGAACGAGCTCAAAGACAATTAATAAAGAAAAAGAGAAGACAACATATTAAATCCTTTGGGGGGAAAGCCATTGACCCTGGTTGGAATCAGGTTTGTGATCTGTCAGTCAAGATGCACCTCTCATCCATATTTATACCTGGCTGAGGATTGACAAATGGGCCAAAAAGCATTCTGCTCTGGGTTTTGAATCTTGAACAAAATGGCATCCAGTTCAAAAATGTTTGAAACTAATTCATATCAACATTGTCCGTTCTTTCCTGTTTCCCAGTCCTCGAAAGAGGTTCATAAGGCTTGGATTCTTAATTTTGTCTTTCATCTCTTAACATCACTACTGGCTTGCTGAAGTTAGCCTGAGTTGGTTTTTGTTGTTTGAACCCTTGCTATACACAAATAGCCCAAATAATCCTCTTTCCATTTCCTCCCTTGTCCTCAGCTCTCTCCATTCTCCCATTTTTGGAGAAAACAATCTCTAGATTATAACAAGTCTTTATTTTTAATTAAAATTAAGAGTTTTGTTCATTACTATGTGTGTGTATGTGTGTGTAAAAATGCATGTGTCAAAGTATGTGTATTTGATCAAGAAAAACAATGGCTTTTGCTATGAACATGAAGTTACCTATTTGGAAAGTCTTTAAGAACTTTTCAAGGCAGTAATAATACTTATAAAATCCTGCTTCCCACCCCCACCTCCAGCACACAAGCTCTATGCCATTTACTGAATTTTCAAATACAATCTCATCTAAAACTATACAACTAGATAAAATAAATTATATTTCACCCAGTTTATCCTTATACTCCCAGTTATAGAGGAGATAAAACAGTGGATATACCTTCTAAGACCTCTTTCTTGTCTATTTCATGTTTTAAGTAAAATATTAATAGTTTTTTTAATTTAATAAATTTATTTTAAATTAAAAAAAATGAATAGGAAAAGGCAGCTCAACAAGTTATGGAAACATTATTCTTAAAAAGCTCTTTTTCAGGCATTTAATCCAAATAAGATTGAGCATTTCTTTCTTTTCATTTTTTTTCATTAATAAGGAGACCTTGACTATGTCATTTAACTAATCTGTGTTCATCTCTGTATCTTTCTGAACACTAGAGGAGCAACTGAATTAGTAGTTGAAATTAGATGAGGTAAAATATTAATAGTTAATACCTCAAACATTGCAGAGGATTTTGTAGATATTTAATAATATTTGTTATGTAAATATATAATTTCCTACATCTGGAACTAATGTTTTGCTGGGTAGCCACTTACAAACTGACAACTTAAAAGCATTCAAAATATCACCTGATGCATTCAGCTCCAGAAACAGCTTTATCCTTTCTTATTGAGTTGTAAGAACAGGTACCAAAAATGGTATGATTCAGATGTTAATTCTCTATACTTATCAGATTTGCCTGAGGCTGTCCTTGAACATGCCATTCTGATTCATGGATACTAATTTTAATTCTATCCCCTCTAGAATTTATTTGCATGTGTTTTTTATCTTACACTGCATTTAAGTAAAGCAAATA
Source organism: Tolypeutes matacus (assembly GCA_026826555.1). Lineage (NCBI taxonomy): Eukaryota > Metazoa > Chordata > Mammalia > Cingulata > Chlamyphoridae > Tolypeutes > Tolypeutes matacus. Next base: position 7,480,128 of record JAKSZT010054515.1, read on the forward strand.
AATTAAGCAAATGAGAAGCAATAGATGGACATTGATGATCATCTTAGGATGGGTCTATATGACTGGAATTTCATTAGAATTAAAAATAAATATCCTTGCAGAATAAAACTTAAAGAAGAATAAAGTTTATTTTCTAATATAATAACTGGACATAATATTTTCTAATATAATAACTGGAAGGAATTCAATTCTGTCACATAACTGTTTGGCATATTTAATGTTATTTCAGTGGAATAAATAGAGAGAACCAATACTGAGTACATACGTGGTTTGAAAAGTGTTTACTTATGCCTAGTCTAGGCATTAAAGAACTATTATTAAAATATCTTTATCATAATCTGAAAGGGAGTATTACAGAGTAAATAATTTCTCTCAGTATATAAGATGGAAATTTCTTTTTTTAAACAAAGTGGTATTTAACAAATTTCAGGAATGTACATTTAAATGGAATGGTGGTCATATAATAAACATTTACTTAATTATTTTTATGTTTCAAGCACTATATTAACATATATTTTACCCCTTTTGCTTTTCAGAAAATATATTCTAAGCACTTAAATAATTCCAGACAGATGGTTTTAAGCATTACATACACAAACAAGCATTCATTTTAATGCCTTTAAAGTTTAAATGAGAAGAGAGAATTTTCCGTATAGGTATTATGATATCTGAAAGACTCTAAACAGTAGCATGTTGCTATATATAGAATTGGTATAATAGTGTTAAAGTTTATTTCTAATTTGGTGTTATTCTGTCTTATAGCATTCCTTTCTTGTCCTGAAAAGTTTTAAATTATATCCACAAGTTTAATTATAGTCATTATATAATCTTATCAAAATTTTAATTATATTCATTCAACAAATATTTATCTAATGCTTACTAGGTGCTGAGTACTATTATAGGCAGTTACTTTGATAACCAAGACCAAAAGTTAGCCTGTCCCCATGGAGCTACACATTTTTATTTGTGTTTTTTTTACTCTATTTAATATCAATCTTCCCTTCTATCTGTAAACTCATGAAAACATAGATCAAAACTATTTTTATTAATCACTTCTATTTAGCACATAATAATTGCTCACTTAGTGTCCTTAAATAGTTAGATGAACAAATGAGTGAATAAAGATTTCTTTCAAAAACTTACTAATATTGCTAAAACTGATAACCTGAAATTGCCAAAAAAATTCTATTAATGATTTTTTCATTTATTTGTTCATCTGCTTAGAAGTAAAAAGTAAAACATGATGCTTACATGCAACAAACCTAAACACTAGTAGATTGAGGCAGACTTAGAAGCAAATGAGTGCACCAACACATCACAAGTCATTGAAAGAAAGGATTCAAGGTAATGGCTGATCTGACTCTTGTTAAATGAATGTCACGCAAAAAAGAGAAGGAAGACAATTCCATTTCTTTTTAATTTTTTTTTTGCTAATAAAAGATAAAAGAATAGCTTCCAAGCAATCACTAATATATGTCATGACCCCTCTATTGTGATTTGGGATGATATCAGTTTTATTCCCTGCTATATGCCTAGCATATAGGAAATCGATAAGTAAGTCGGTGAATTTTAAATGAAGCAATGTGAGAAATGCTCCAAATTATGAACAACACAACAAGTTGTTAACCAGAGCAATTAGAATCCATTTTAGTCATATGCTATTTGATGAAGCAAGAACCAAATCCCTGTAGGATGTCACAGTGATACATTTTGCTGCTGTTTATTGGCTATTTAGGATGTTAGCATATACTGTAAATATTCAAAGTGAAACCCCAAAAATACATTCCCTAGCCGAATAACAGTAGTCATAGAATGTTGAGGTAAAACAGGAGCAAGAAAATTATATTGAAAAGTATGGCAGGCCCAAACTGCTGATAGTAATTGATCAATAGACTATAGTACATATAACAATATATGTAGCTCTTTTAACACTTATATAAATGAGCAATTGTATTATTATACAATAACTCAGGACTCAGAAACATGTTATTGTCTAATATTTCCAATGGTAACTATGTTAAGATAGAAATAGTATGAGTATATTACTATAAACATGAATTATTTGATTTGATCTAGTATTTACATATTCTGTAAACTTGGAGAAGTTTGGTAACCTCCCTCAACCTCAATTTCTGCCCACTCTCCATTTTTCATATTATTCTTGGGGATTGGATTATATAATTAGCATCAAGCAAAATAAGTTTCTGGCACATGGATATAGTCAACAAAAGTAAAATAGGATAATCCCCAAAGCAGTTTAAAATCTTATACACCCAATGTTGGTGCCCAATAGAGAATAACTATTAGCAATAAACCAAAAGAAAAAATTGAGTATGTCCAAACATCACCGTATCTTATCGGAAACATTATTAAGAGAAGTTGAAATAGTATAGGTGACAGTGATGAACTTCACCTGAGCCCTAAAAGCAGTGGTGGTGAAACTCCACCCCCCCCCATATGTGTTTCTGGAAAGAGCTTCGGGCAAACAACCACCCATTTCCATATGACTTAGATAAGACTGTTTGTCCACTCTTTTTCACAACTCCCACAAAACTCAAAAATGACTACCACGTTTACCTGTGGCAAAGCCAAACTTAGACCTTTCCACTTTTGCCTGAGCCTGCTGAAGGGCCAGACACAGGCTCTTCTATTCTCAGTGCTTAGCTGAGAAGCTGAGATTAGAACTGTTTCTGCCCCCTGACTCCAAAACTAACTAGGCCAGAAATAGACAGTTCTTATTCAGTTGCCTGACTGAGACTTCCCCTGATTGAAAAAACAATCCCAAATTTAAACCACCCCACCAATAACTTGTCTACGCCTTCCTATGAAAGTCTAAGAAAAAAAAAATATTGCTGAGACACTCTGATCATTGGCTCTCCCTATTGCAATAGCCTGAATAAAATCAATTTCCTTACTCATTCAAGTTTTGTCTTTGACATAGGTGCCAAAAAGATATTCATTCATGCATTATTCAAATATTTACTGAGCACCTACAATTTACTAGGCACTGGTTCTAATTTCTGAGACTTCAGGAGACAATAAAACAAAAATTCCCTGGTCTTAAGAAGCTTATATTCTAGTGTTATATAATAGAAGATTTTTAAAAAATGAAAGTAAATAAATATTTTCACATCAAGCATCAATAAGTTTTATAAAGAAACAGAGGGAAAAAGCAGAATAAGGAGTAGATGTGACAGAATGAAGAATGCTGTATGACGATGCTAATATATAAGGTGGCCAGAAATGAGATAACCTGAATGATTGGGGAGACAGATATCATGTGAATCATGTGAATAGCTAGGAAATTTGCAATTTAGGGAGAAGGAACGGTGAATTCAAAGATGGGAGTGTGATTAGTACTTAACAAAGGAAGGCAGTGTGACTGAAGCTGGAGGAGTGAAGAAGACATAATAGGAAATGAGATCAAAGACATGGGGACAGGACCAGGTAGGACCTAGAGGTAGAAGGGAAGACCCTGGAGGGTTTGAGCACAGGAGTAATACAATTTCATTTAAATTGTAAAGACCACTCTGCCTCTTTTCTTGAGAGGACTAATATGTGCAAGGGTAGAAGCACCAAGACTGGGTTACATTCCTTTTTGTGATCCTGGGGATAGAGGTGAACAGTGAAGGGGTGGAGAAGCGAGCAATTTTGACTTTTTTTCCTTTGTTAGAGGTGAAGATGGTGAGAAATGGTCAGATTCCAGAAATGCTTCCAAGGTAGGGTCCACAAGGCAGGCTGTTGTGATGGATGTGGGATTTGATAAAAAGCGATATCTATGACTCTAATTTATTTTTGTCCAGTTTACTTTTTAATAATTAGCATTTATAGAGATGGGAAATAATGGAGAGGAGAATATTTGAGATAGATCAGGGTGAAAATTAAGAGTTCTTTTTCTGGACAGCTTACGTTTTGAAATGCATGTTTGACATCTAAGTAGAAATACTAAATGAAATGTCAGGTATATAAGTCGAGTTGGGGATATGGGGTACAGGTATAAATAATTTTTTTAAGGACTTTATTATTATTATTTTACCGGGAGGACCCAGGGATTGAACCCAGTCCCTCCACATGGGAGACAGATGCCCAACCATTTGAGCCACATCCATCCCTCAGGTATAAATTTTATGGTAATCAGTGAAGTGCTTTTACTTAATGCCATGGAACTAAGAAAATTCCCCAGAGGAGCCCCATAGATAAGGAAGGAAACAGGTCAGAAGACTAAGCCCTGGTAAACTCCTAGTTTAAGAGGCAGGATAGCGTAGTGGACTTCAAACAGTTTGGCCCATGGACTCCATGAAAGGATTTTGAACAACCAGGTATCCCATTGCATATTTTTTAACATCTAAAATTTTCAAGAGACTAAGTTTTGTAAGGAATATAATTTTAGTTTATCATAATATTGATATTTTTAAAAGCCTAAAATAACAGTTATATCATCTTTCTTAATGAATCTAAGACTACATGCTTTGATGTCCACCATTGTTCATTAAAAAATATATATCAAATGCTCTCTGTTAGTCAGAAAGTCTACAATTTTTCCTTTGAATTAATATTTCCATTCTACTTTCTCTCTCTGCAGAATATATTCAATATTTTAATTTTTGTGCTTGAAAGTTTTTTTAAAGATCACCTCATATAATATTTCTCTGGACAAAACAAAATTTATGTATATTTTAAATGTAAGTTTGTAATTTACTATAATAATTGAGAAAAGATTTCTTCTATGCGAAAAAAAAAAAAAAAAAATTCCACAAGGCTCTAAGTGAAAAATTACTTTCTAATTGAATTAACATTAAAAATCATTAGTAATACATTATGGATAAAAGCAGAAATATTATGAATTTTGATAAACAATAATGAGATGGGAGTTAGCATCTTTTCTATTAATGTTTCATTTTATAGATACAAGCTGCCAAAAGTCCTGCTCACATTAATAAGTAGATGAAAAAGGACAGTTACTTGATTTTTAAAACTCCTAAGTCTTACTACAAAAGTAGATAATCATTTATAGTCAAAAACAATTTTAACTGTCAAATGCCAGATCCCTAAATATCACCAACAAGCCCTGCTGAAAAGAAAAACCTGAATTTATTGTTTATGACAGTAAAAGAGAACATTAAGATAAAATTTTAGTAGTGCCCCAAAATCTGAAGTCAGGACAAGGTCATGTTTTACTGAGACTTTAATGGAGAATTTAAAGTTTGGTTTAAGGCACACTTTTCAATGCAGGGTGGTAGGAGGGTATGGGAGCTTAATTAGAAGTGGGTGAGGATCATGTTAGGAATTAGTGAAACTAGAATATAATGATTTTGTGGGACATCAACTCTTTGTTGATGCTTTCTATTGAAGGGTTTATGGTTCCTTCTAAAAGTTTCTGCAATGAACGATCACGTTATTTGCCTGCAAGATTCTAATGGAATAGTAATTGTAAGAATGAAGATACTGGAATAGTAAAGCCAAGTTAATGTACACTGTCATCTCAATCCTTAGTGTTCAAGCTACAGGCGTAGATAGATGTTTTCAGTTCTTATAAGATTCTACTAAAGAACAACTCACAGAGATTCTCCTTTAATTTTGTTGAAAAAGCACCATAAAGTTTCAAGAGGAATAAAGGCACAAGGCAACAAATTCCAGGTGGACAATAGGCAAAATTTTTCATTTTTGTTATTTGTAAATTATAGCATATATGCATACATACATACACATATATTTCAATTTAAAATATAAATTAATATCTTTATTGTTATATTTATATTTTTATATTTTAATTACAGCATATATATGTATACATGCATATATGCCCATACACACACTCTTTGGACTGTTTCATTAGAAAAGAAAAAACTGATAATGATTAAGGGAAAAAGAACAATTTTAGGAGGAAAGTCATTAAATTAATAAGGAGTCAGTATCCAATGCACATGTTAAGATGCTATCATTAGATTGGAGCACAATCAGCCTACCCATTGTAACATGAGTGAAGACAAAGCATACATGGACAGATACAGTTGAATTGGTCAACATGTAGATGGAAGTTTTCTAATTTTCCTATTAATAAAAAAAATGGTCACTAACTGAGTTGAATGATATAGTTAATTTACCAGGGAAATATAGAGTAAGATTGGCTGGCAAGACTAAAGTCCTTTTGGGATATGTAATCATGAATTTAAAGTGAGTCCAGTTAGCATTTTTGTGACTTTCCTCAGCCTGCTTTCAGTTTTTCAGGTGCAGGCAAGGAATATGTGTAGAGTTTCATTTAAACATGTTGGAGTTTTGCTAAGTGGAAGATTGTTACTGCTATGATTTAAATATATTTTTAGAATTTTAAAGTTGGAAGAAATGTTAGAAGATTTTTGTTACCTTTGGGGGAAAAAAATCTAGAACACAGATTTTGAAGCCAGACGAACTTGCTTCGAAATCCCAGATACATCTATTGTTAGTCACAGCAAGTTACTTTTTTAACAGTAAATTAGAAACAACATATTTCTTTCACAGTGGTATAAAGTTTAAAATAAGACCAAAAGGAAAAAAAAAACAATATAGAGAAAGCAACTATTATAGGGCTGGGCATATAATTAGTGTTGAAGATGTGTTAATCCTCTTCTACTTTTTCTGACATTTGAAAATGGTAGACTAGAAATGTTTAGAAATATTTTTAGAGTCTCAAAAATATTTAGAGCTTTTCTCTCAGATACTGCTGACTGTTTTTAAATCCCTCAATGAGAATTCCAAGACAAGAGAAAAACTTTAGTAGAAAAAGTATGGTTCTCTGGCTGTTACTTATCATACAGAACTTGCCATTCTTTAAGGCCGGAGAGTCAAAATCACTGAGAATAATTTCTCTTTAGTGATTTATCCTTTTGCATTTTGCTTATTGAATCTTCTTGACTAATATTTGATTTAAGGCAAAAAGCTTTATTTGTAGGCAGTTTACTGTAGACCTGACTGGTTGTGGGGAGTCTGGGAAGTCAGGGAGAGCTTCCTTGAGGAAATGTTATTTGAGCTAAATTCCAAAGCATGTGATGAATTAACTCTGATGATGGGAGGAAGAGGAGAAGGGGAAATATTTCAGAAGAAGAAACATCCTTTCTGAAGACTTATGGAAAGAACTGAGATAAACTCAGAGAGACTAGAAGGCAAAGAGTAGGGAAAAAAGTGGGAGGTTTTAAGGCTGAGAATGACAGAAGCCAGATGGTAGAGGACCTGAAGGCTGCTACAAGGATTTTATTGTGTATTCTAAGAGCACTGGGAAGTCTCTGAATGATTTGGGGAGAAGGATGGTAGGTGGGTAGGAGCCCATTGCAGTATTCCAAGTGAAAAAAGATGGCAGCATAGATTACTCTAATGGAAAGTAGGAAAGAAAAGTGAATAAATTTAAGAGAAAGAGAAATCCGCTGAATATTATGACTGAGTTAGCTCTGCAGGTGAGAGTGATGAATGGATGGCGGTCGATTAGATGGAGAGCTTTAAAGGCACACCCTTAGGGATAACCAGAAAAGTTATCTGTTTACCCTACAAGGTTATAGGGAACACATTTTAGAATTATTTATTTTACAGTGTTTTCAGCATAGCCTTACCTCAGGATACTTTTCAGGGATTTGTGATGTTTACTACCATAAAACCCCTCTGTCATTTGGGAGTGGGAAACAGAGCTACATAGATTGACAGGCTTGGAAGTCCAGCCATGGGCAGGTCCCTGCTGTCAAGTGGCATAAGGGTCAAAGATCAAAAACTGGGGTTTAATTATTTCATAATGTGGCTTTAGGAACTGAGTAATTTGTTTATTTAGAGCTCTGTATTACTGACACCTTTTTATAATATTTGTCATTCTATAAACACCATAAGAACATGATAATTACTTTTTATTATCTATTTTCTACCAAATTTTTCTTTGGTTTTGTTTAAGATAGGGACTGAGATTCTTTTTCCCATATTGAATTAGTGTTCAGATATCCATACCCTCCAAATTCCCTTTTAGTGTTTCTTAATGAAATTTTTCGACCTCCTAGAAGTTTGGCCAGATGTGTCCAGTTTTAAAGTTTTGGTTATTTTTTTAGCTCAGGAGATTTGAAAGAGTTAAGATTATGTGCCAATTTATAATTTATGACATGACTGCTGTTGAGGATTGAATCATGCCCTCAACAAAAGGCATGTTCAGGTCCCAACCCTGGTCTTGTGGGTGTGAACCCATTTGTAAATAGTGACTTGGAAGATGTCATTAGTCAAGGTGAGCTAAAATGAATGAAGATGGGCCTTAATCGAATACGGCTAAAGTTCTTACAAACAAAGGAAATTGGATATAGAAGAGTAAGCCATGTGGAGGAGAAGCTTGAAGTCAACAGAACCCAGAGCAGAAAGAAGATGACATCCCTCTGTGAATTGCCATGTGATAGAAAAGCCAAGGACCAAGGATTGTCTGAAGCCAACCCCAGAATACCACGTCTTTGGGAGAAAGCATTAACTCTCTGATGCCTTGGTTTTAGACTTCTCCTAGCCTCAAAACCATGAACAGATAAATTCCTGTTTAAGCTAATCCATTGAATGGTATTTGTTTTAGCAGCCAGGAAACTAACACAACTGCCCAATATGTTTTTATAGTTTACCTCTTCTGATGTAAAAACTACAATCTAGTAGTCTCTTTCAGTTCAAGTCTACTGAACCAGCTTTTGCACACACCACCACCTCTGTCCAGGTGACTGATGCAGAAAGACAATGGTAAAAATCTGAACCACTCTTCCTATCCTTCATTAGACTTTCTTTCAGGCTGTGTGTGGGACTGCAGATAATGAGTTCCATCTATGTGTTACCATCTTTACCTACAGAGAAAGAGCAACAGCATTCAAATGTTATGAGTTAAGAACTACTTTCAGAGACATTGTAAACATGTGTCACTAAAATTTAAAAATTAAGAAGCTTATTTTTGAAGCCCAGCAGCACTCTCCATGTACTGTAACTTAATTCTCCACTAAATGAAGCCCTTCACAGGTGCTAACAGAAAAAGCTATCCAACTAAATAGCTCATAATCAAAGCCCAAAATAAAGGTTATTAATATGATTTTCTTTAGTTTACCTTTTTTCAGTGAGTGATTGGGTCAGAGATCTTCATAATGAGTTAACTAAATCCATTTAGTATTTTCACACGTATCATTAGAATCACAGAATGTCAGAGCTGGAAGAGGAATGGAAGATAAAATGGTTAAGATTAAGTCAGTATCAGCATGGGTAAATTAGCAGTAATAGCCTCTGTTAACCGTTCTGAAATTCTCTAGGTTTATTTAGGGGGCTTAAATTTTAACTAAGATACAGGACAACTGTTACATGGTTATTCTACATAGATGCAGATGACTGGCATTAGAAAGAAAAACATTGGACCAAAACATTGGAAAAGACCTTATTGCAAATAAGCTATCCAGGAAGAAATTAGCTTAAATTTGGATTAAATAGAGGAGCAACTCAATTTGCCATTGTGGTATAATGTGGGACAGTTTTCCACTATGGAGTCTGAAGTTTTTCTTGTAGATTGCCTCATTTTCTGTTCAGCATTCTAAAGAAGAAGAAGCAATTATCCTTATTTTACAGATGGAGAAACCAAAGCATACAGAAGTGTGATGATGTTCCTGATATTAAAAAAAAAAGGCTTTAACAAAGTCTCAGAACTGGAATTCAAGTACCTAGGCTTTCAGTTTAATACTTTTAGTCATTAGACTACACTCTTTCCTGACCTGGGGCCTTATGCAATACCTGAATGTGTTATTAAAATGCTTCTTTAAATCGTCCCTGAGGATGTTCAAGAACGACCCACACTGCTGTTTTGCGATTGGTACAATCTTGCTTAGAAAGTGGAAGAACAGTCTTTTCCTGTTTTTAAAGAGTTGAAGCTTTCTTTCTCAGAATAGGTCAATGAAGAGTATGCAATTTGCCAATATGGGAACCATTTCAAATCACCCACAGTGGACTTGAACTTTGAATTCTGGAATAATAGTTTTACATTGGCCTAGTTCAATTTTATTTTCTCAAATAGTCACAAAGTCTATGTTCTAAAATTGGGTTTATATGGTGCCAGAATAAAAAGATCTACAGCAAGCATAAAGCAAACTCTCTTTGATATGATTGTATGTGCACCAAATAACTTTCAGATCTGTGATTGTTTTTCATGGTTTGATCTCCCTATTGGGAATGAAGTGCCCTGGCAGACTGGTCCTGATAGGTCATGGAATCTCAAGACCATAAGAAGCTTAGGGATCAACTATTTTGATGCTACACCCAAATTTGGCTCAATATTTTAATCACCTGAGGCGTTTTTAAAAAGTATAATTCCAGAGTCTCATCTTATATGAATTGAATTTTGTCTGGGGAATAGGAACCATAACAGTACTTTTTAAAAAATTATTAAGTGATTTAATATGTGGCAGGATTGAAAACCACAGATCTATATGAACTTTGCCATGTGGAGAGGAAAAAGGAAACCATCTAACTTCTAAGAGCAAAACCAGAATTTGGGGGCTGGAGAAGCATAAACTGCTTTTCTAACAACCTTTCCACTCTTGGAGGGACAGACTATAGAGGCCTCAGACCATCAGAGTTTGGAGATTATACTCTCAGTTTCAGGACTCTAGCATTCTAAAAACTAGATATTTTATGTAAAATGAAAGTAGCTATAATTCTCGCAGAAATATTTTTATTTTTGTTTTTAACAAAATTATAGATCGACGTAACATTATATGAAGTAGATTTGTCTCAGTGCCTATAATGCCATAAAGAATGTACAGTTTATGAATATCATTCTACAGTACTGGATGCTTAGAAAAAGATTCTTACATCAGCATGAACTGTTATTTAGATTAATATAGATACCAATGATTACATATGGAAATATTTACAGGAATGTGTGTGTGTATCTTCTTGCTCTGTCAGCTGAGAGGGCCCACGAGCAGTGACATCTCATTAGCAATGTACACACCTAGCACCCAGATTTTGTTTGTTAATACCATTCTTTAATAAAAGGAAACAAGGCTCCTTGGAGAAAGGAAATATAAAAGATGAGCCTGGACCATATTGTGGTTCCAGAAAGTAAGAAAGTGCTTAAAGCAAACAAACAAACAAAAACAACAAACAAGCAAAATCAACTATGAGAGTATATAAAATATATAAAAGAGGAAAAAGAATCAATTAAAAGAGCTCCCAATGGCACAAAGTGAAACAATTTGAGAAATAAAATAAACAAAGTAGCATTGTAGTATAACCTAAAGTAAAAAAATAAATAAATATCTGTGAGTACATACTGATATAACTTGATGGTTGAATAAATAAATAAAGGGAGGAGAAGAAACAAAATCTCCCATGCATAATTCTAAATAATGTGTGTAGATACTCTGACCTCAAGGAGCTAGAGCATAATATCCCCTTCTTAAGTGTGGCTTCCATATAGTACTTCCTTTCAAATAGTATAATATAGAAAAGGGGGGAGAGTAACTTTACAGTGGAGAGAAGTAACAAAAACTACTCCAAGTCAGGTGATCAAGGTTAACATCAAAAGTGATGGTATGTTGACAACCAGCAAGATTGCGGCGGAATAAGGAGCTCCCAGAATTAGCTCCTGCTACAGGGCAGTTAGTAATCATCCAGAACTATCTAAAGGACTTGTTTGAGGGTTCTAGGAGACCAGAAGTGCATCCTGCAATATCCTTGAAAGAATGGAACGAGGAGATTGCCCATCTGCAGAGAAGATTCCTAAGTAGAACCCTCCACGCCACTGAGGCTGGTGCCCATCCTCCACTGGAGGAACGAGCCACCTCGGGAGCTATTCTGCAGCTGGAATCAGAAGCTCCACTTCCCCAAAACGGAAGGAAGAGATGGTTGGGCACCAACTTCATCTGCTGATTAGTAAATTCAGTGGGCTAAAGTATAATCCTAAGAACAGCTAAAGTTTGAACCTGTCCAAGTCAGAAAGAGGCTGATAGTCACCATCATAACTCTGTGTCTGACACGAGGGGAAGCAGGGCTCACTGAAAATCACAGTGCTGGTAGGGACCGGCTTCTTTCCATCTAGATCACATTGCAGCTCTAGCCTAAGCCCCAGGCCCACCTTGGGAAGGGAGGAAGCTGGGGACAGCTCTGCCAGCCTCTCCAGGAAATTACAGGCCACACCAAGGAGGCCAGTGATCATTCTACTTTGGCAGCGCAAGCCACCCCAGAAGCTATTCTGTGGCAGGAATTGGAAGCTCCATTTACCAAAAACAGGGGAGGAAGAGATGATTGGCCACCGATTTCAGCTACTGGTTAGTCAATTCGGCTGGATAAAGTATAACCCTAAGAACAGCTAAAGTTTGAACATGGCCAAGTCAGAATGAGGCTGTTAGCAGCCATTTTGACTCCACCCCCAGCATGCGGGGAAGCTAGGCTGACTGAAAATCACAGTACAGTAGAGACTGGTTTCTTTCACCCAGAATGGCCTGCAGCCAAAGCCTAGGCTTCAGTCCCACCTCTAGCAGGGCCTTGCACCATCTATCCAGGTAACTGCAGGTACATTTGACTGGCACAGACTGAATAATCGGAAGTCTACCTGGGCAACTGTGGTCATCTTGGACCTGCACTGCTTAGATTGCTGCTCACACCTGCAGCTACATCCCTGCCCCAGACAAGGGAGAAAGGGGTGTGAAACTTCATCAGTTTCTCTGGGCAACTACAGTCTAGGCCTGCATGAGTTGGATTTTTCCATACAACTATGGCTCTGTCCCTACCCCTGGCAAAGGAGAAAGTTGGGAGAAGCTTCATTGGTCATTGGGGCACTGAGGGCAGCTTGAGCCTCCACAGCTGATAGCACCAACTACATCCTTGGCTCCTACTACACAACAGCCATGGGAGAAAGGGCAGAAGCCCTAAACTAAAGTGAAAAACTGCACCCAGAATAAATACTCTAGTAAGCCAGATGCCAAAACACCAACAAAAAATTACAATCCACACCTAGAAACAGGAAGATATGGCCCAGTTAAAGGAACAAGATAAGCTCCCCGATGACATAAAGGAGTTAGGCAACTAATAATAGATATTCAAACAAATCTCCTTAATAAATTCAATGAGATGGCTAAAGAGATTAAAGATATCATGTTGACCATGTAGGAAGCTGATGTTACTGCTTCTACCACCACCTTCACCAGAACTAAGATATGGCCTTCCTGAGGCTTGGAGTGAAGATCAGAAAAACTGCACTGAAAAATGAAAAAGCTCATGTTTAGAAAGTGACGAAAGTGACCAAAGTGATGTCATCGTAAGAACTGTAACTTGACATTTGACTGCTTTCATTGCTGCTGTTGGGCCAAACCTCAGGTGCCTGGAGGGCGGAGACACAGAGAAGCTCAGCATGCTGGATGAGCTCCATCTCAGTGGTGCCATAAGTATGAAGTGCATATATTCGTTATTTTCATTTATCCTGGGAAAAATTTTACCAACTGAGTCATAAAAGTCATCTTTTTCAATAATTTTAAAAGAATTTTGCAAGGTGTATATATATATATATATATATATATATATTTTTACTTCTGGAGTGTCTTTTCCCCTCCTAATTCTGGGTCTCCCAGTATTATCTGCTATTAATGGGGTTTTGTGCACCTTGTCTTATGGGTATGTTCATAAAAATAGGCAAGTAGCTTTTTGAGGGAGCATAATTTGATTTTCCCTTAAATAATCTCTTGAGAATCTTGTTCTGTTTTGGGTATACAGCTCTAGTATATGGATATATGGCTTATTATCTACATGATTATGATACAGATGTCCATAATTTATTATTTACACATTCTTCTTTAATAGACCTTTATATTAGCTACTAGTTTTCTGTGAAACACACATACTTATATATAAATTACTTTGAATCTGTCCTACTGCTTTATTGGAAAAATTACTCTGAATTGAAACAGCCATGGCAAAGGATATGCAAAATTTACATTTTGAGTGAAAATTCAGAATTGTCCCTGAATGTAAGGTATTCCTCATCTATCTTCTTTCCCAATGTTTGTGAATGAGATTTTCCTGTTTACTACAACTGTAAAAATATTATGTATAAGTATTTTTAATCTTTGACAATGGAATATTACAAAGAACTTTGAGTTTGATCATTATCACATCATTTGTATTTTATTTCCCTCTGTCCTCATTTTTCTTGGAATGTTTTCATTTCTCTTGAAATATTAGTCACTTTGTTATTGATTTCTAAATGCACATTTATGATTAACCAGGTCAGTCATCTGATTTTCATTCATTGTACATGAAATACCATCTTTTCTTCCCATTTATTTCATTCTGCTCTTTTATATTTGGTTGTACAGAAGTTATGTATTCAAATATAACCATTTTCTGTTGGAAAAAAAAAAGACATTGGATGAGCACAAAGAAGTATTTGAAAGCATACATAGAAAAATAGCAAATTTTATGGGAATGAAAGGTGCAACAAATGAAATTAAAAATACACTGGAATCATATAATAGCAGATTTGAGGAGACAGAAGAAAGAATTGGTGAGCTTGAAGAAATGGCTTTTGAAAGTGAACCTACAAAAGAACAGGTGAAGAAAAATTGGAAAAACTTGAACAAGGTCTCAGGGAACTAAACAAAAGCAAGAGGTGTGCAAATATATATGCCTTGGGTGTCCCAGAAGGAGAAGAGAAGGGAAAAGGGGCAGAAGGAATATTTGAAGAAATAATGGTAGAAAATTTCCCAACCCTATTGAAGGACATAGATATCCATGTCCAAGAAGCACGACATACTCCCATCCAAAAAAACCCTGAATAGAACAACTCCAAGACACATAATAATCAGAATGTCAAATGCCAAAGACAAAGAGAGAATTCTGAGAGCAGCAAGAGAAAACCAACGCAAAACATACAAGAGACACCCAGTAATCAAGTGCTGATTTCTCAACAGCAACCATGGAGGCAAAAAGACAGTGATATGATATAGTTAAGATACTGCAAGAGAAAAACTTCCAGTCAAGGATATCTTTCTTATATCCAGAAAGATTGTCTTTCAAAAATGAGGGTGAGGTTAGAATATTCACAGATAAACAGAAACTGAGAAAATTTGTAACCAAGAGACCTGCTTTGCAGGAAATACTAAAGGGTGTGTTACAGCCTGAAAGGAAAAGACAGCAGAGAGAGACCTGGGAGAGAGTCTAGAAATGAAGATTATATCAATAAAAGTAACTAAAAGTATCAAAAGAGTGGTGAAAATAAAATATGACACGGGAAGCGGCTGTGGCTCAATCAGTGGGGCTCCCGTTTACCATATGGGAGGCCCCGGGTTCGGTTCCCGGAGCCTCCTGGTGGGGGCAGGCTCACCCGCACGGTGTGGTTGGCTGACCCGGTGAGCACAAGCAGCAAGGGGAGGATAAATGAATAAATAAATAAAATCTTAAAAAAAATAAAATAAAAATAAAATATGACAGATGAAACCTAAATATTTAGGAATAAACTTAACCAACAATGTAAAGCACTTGTAATCAGAAAACTACTACTCCTTGTTAAAAGAAATTTTTAAAAATCCTAAATTATTGGAAGAACATTCCATGCTCATGGACTGGAAGACTAAATATCACTAAGATATCAGTTCTACTCAAGTTGATATACAGATTCCATGCAATCCCGATAAAAATTCCACCAGCATTTTTTAAATAAATGGAAAACATGATTATCAAATTTATTTGGAAGGGTAAGGGGTCCTGAATAGCCAGACACATCTTAAAAAGGAGCAGCGAAGTTCGAGGACTCTTATTTCCGGACTTTAAATCATATTACCAAGCTACAGTGGTAAAAACAGCATGTTACTGGCATAAAGACAGACACATAGACCAATAGAACCAAACTGATGATTCAGAAACAGACCCTCACATCTATGGTCAAGTGATTTTTGACTAGCCTGTCAAACCCACCCAGCTCGGGCAAAACAATCCATTCAACAAATGGTGCTGAGAAAACTGGATATCCATAGCAAAAGAAGGAAAGAGGACCCCTATCTCACACCTTATACAAAAATTAACTCAAAATGAATCAAAAACCTAAATATAAAAGCAAGAACCATAAAGCTTCTAGAAGAAAATGTAGGAAAATATCTTCAAGACCTGGTGGTAGGTGGTGGATTTATAAAGGAGGTAAGAGGAGGACTGAAATGGACTACTGATATTTAATGTATGTAGAAGTTTTAATTAGCTTTGCTGTGAAAGTGTGGAAATGTACAGAGTTGATGGTAACACATTATAGTGAATAACAGCTGGTTTATAAATGGGGATGTGGCTGAAAGTGGTAGTCTGAGGATGTAAATGACAATTGACAGAAGGCTGGAGAATAATCTGGGGACTGAATAGCACAGTGAACCCAGAGGTGGATGAGAATTGTGGTTGATAGTATAGATGCAAGAGTGTCCTTTGTGAGCTAGAGCAGATTTGCATCACTACTGCAGGGTGGTGGGAATGTAGAGAAGCATGGGAAAAATACAACTGAGTGACCTATGGGACTGTGATTAACAGTAATATTATAATATTCTTGTATCTATGCCAAAGATGTACTGTGTTGATAATGGGGGAGTATGGAAAATGTGTGCCAAATGTACGCTATGAACCTGGTAATAATTGGATGATATTATCTCATAATCTATAACAAATATTCCACTACGGTATGGTGTGTTGATAAAGAGGTATTGTTTGGAAATTCTGCACATGTGCATGATTGTTCTGTAAGTTTGCAACTTCTGTCATAAAAATATATTTAAAAAATAATAATAGGGTGGGCTGGGGGGAAAATACACCAAATGCAAGGACTATAATTAGCAATAAGAGTTTGACAATATTCTTTCATAACTTGTAACAAATGTCTCACGACAAGGCAAGGTGTTGGTGTGGGTTGATGTATGGACCCCTGTATGATGTTATGAATATTTGCTTTGTAAGTTCACAACTTTTACTATACACTTATTGTTTATGTACATTCACGTATAAATGATATAAAAATAATAATGATCATAGGGTGGGTTGGGGGAAAATACTTTGGTTAGTAGTAATATTTTGAGGATGCTTTTTAATCATTAGTTAAAAATGTTTAACAACAATGCAAGGTATTGGTGGTAGGGTGAGTTATGAGAGCCCATATGATGTTATGTATGTTTGTTTTGTAAGTTCACAACTATTGCTATACACTTATTGTTTATGTATGTTCGTGTATGAGTGATATACTTTAATAAATTTTTAAAAAGTGATGGCATGTTGATAGCATGTACTCTTTATATGATGTGATGAGAATGGTACTTTAGCTCTGCATTTTTCCTCCCGAAAATACATTACATGGTCTAATCATGAGAATAACAACAGACATATCCCAACTGAGAGAGATTATACAAAATATCTGACCAGTAATATTCAAAACCAAGGTCATCAAATAAAAGAAAGCCTGAGAAAATGTTACAACTAACAAAAGCCCAAGAACTCATGAGAACTATATGTGATATAGCCTGGATGGAATCTGAATAAATAACAGGTGTTAGTTAATAATAATGTATCAATATTTGCTCATTAATTATGACAAATATACCAAACTAATGAAAGATGTTAACAACAGGAGAAATGGGATGGGGAATATACGGGAACTCTTGTAATCTTTTCACAATAATTGTTTAAATCTAAATCTCTTCTAAAATTAAAAAAAAAAAAGTTTGTTTAAAAAGGCAGTTCTTCCTCTTGTGAAAATGGATAGATTATAATCTGTCCTTTGTTCTTGCACAAAGCCACATACGATTCTTATCTATCATAGAAAGTAAAGGTCATGATGATCTTTATTTGATGTTATCTGGACATTATCAATCATTTCAAAACCCAATCATGGAGAGATCTTTCTACATTTCATCTAGAGGCAACTTTCTCAAATGTTATCTATGTCATAATAGTTTTATGTTGCCAAGGACTCGCCCCATATTCTATGTAGTATAATTCACGTTTTCAAGAAAGAAGTTTCCATGTGTAAATTTCCTAACATTGTTCTCCCATTAGTAATGAAGCCTATATTTTGTCACAGTCACTGGCTCTGCCAAGCTATTTTTCTCTTGGATGTTCTCTTGGATTATTTTCCAACAGTGGCTGCTGTTCAAATTTACATAATAGAAATGTCATACTTTATAAACTGTGTTGAATATTCTGATCTCTTTCATTTGAAGAGATCCTCTATTTCATGCCCAACTAGCTTTGAGGTCCTTCTGAGATAATCAAACAGTCATTGGCACCTTGCATGCAAGAACCATCGCTGCATGAAGAGTCCATAAATTCAATTTTCTGTGAAAAGGCCATGGAAAGCAGAACGTTCCAGCTTAAATCACTTGCAAGCTACTCTATTAGATTTCTGAGACTGATCCTGATAAACAAAATTTTGGAGGAAATCTTCTCTTATTGATTGCACAATATCAGATGGCTTCAATGTAAATTGCAACAACCACATTCTCCACAGAGTAACGTTATACCCTGGCTTTTCAGGCTACTTTGTATTATATCAATGCTATTTTTAGTGGTTCAGCTGCCCCAGTGATTTGTGGTCACAATCCCTGTAGTCTTAGATAGACCATTGTCCTGATTCAGTGTGCTAATATGACCTACCCTGAGAATTCAGTCCACACTATTATTCCTGCTTCACAGCAGATTGGGAGTTGCTGCTGCACATCCTAAACTAGTTACAAGTTAGGATGCCATCTAACTTGAAAAAATTGCTGTTTATTTATAGCTGACCTGAGGCAGCTTCAGACACAGGTTACTTTCTTTAACTTGCTCTAATTGAAGTCTCCCCATGTTCTATTGAAAAAAATATTATGGAGTCAAGTTCTCCATTACTATGAACATTATCTATAAATCTTGTCCCACAGCATGTGTATTTCCTCCAAAATGATTCTGTTAGAAATATCTTTTTAATATATATTTCTACTTTATCAGAGGTATACATCTATCCTTTTTAATATCAAAGCACAACATCAGGAGAAAAATATGTCATACTCATCTTTTCTATTTATAATGGGAAAGATGATGCATCATCACTAAGCTAATGTAAGCAACCACCACAAGACAACAGCAAACCATCAACCCTCTGATTGGCTGAGGGATCAATGACAACAAGAAGCTTTTATCAGATAGGTAGGTAGGTAGGTAGGTAGGTAGGTAGGTAGGTAGGTAGATAGATCTGTTTTATCTTCCCCAGACTCATTTAATCTTAAAGATGGGGATGCAATTTAAAGTTAAAGAATGAATTAAAGGTGGATTCCAAATTGCAAAGAAATAAAATTTAGATATTGACTCATTCCTTCAGGTTCAATGATATTGGTTCTACTCTGATAACAGCACATTCCTATTCAACATATTTCAATATTTTTCTATTCCTTTAACATCCCCAAACTTAGTCCTTCTCTCCATCATTACCACAAAGACTCACCTTCACATATAGTTGAGATTCCATTTTTATGGGTTACCTATTTCTGTTCTTCTCAAATAATTAACTGTATCTGGCCTACAAAAACATGATAACTACTCTAAACTCACTCTAAATTTTCAGTAAATTCAACTGATTATTTTTATACCAAAGATAACCTCACAAATAATAATAGAAGCTACAATAATCAAGTTCAATCACTGAAATAGTGATCAAGTCACAGTTTATCTGAATATAGGCCAGTTATTTTTGCATCTTTCAACATCCACTTAGCAATAAATGAAAGCATCCAATTTTTAATGTTCCCCAGGTCCATTTTATAACTATTTGGTGTATATATCTCATGATATAGTTAAAATATCACAGGATGTGATATCAGGCAGCAGTAGTTTAAACATTAGTGCCAACACTTACTGGCTGTGAATCCTGGGATCTCGCTGAACTAAGATTTTTCATTATTGAAGTAAAGGCAAAAATACCTACCTTATAAAGTTGTTGAGAGGATCAAATATGAAAACCAATACAAAACACAGCATTTGGAAAAAATATATATTTTAGATATTAAATATTTCCTTTCCTAGTCACGTTAAACTGAAAATAACTGTGGACTTATTACACCTTCATTTCTTCATTCATTCAACAAATACATTTGGATCACTTTGACTATGCTAGGCTTTGTGCTAGGCACTAATAGAGACAAAAAAAAAGACCAAGATTCTGTATTCATAGAGCTTGCAGTAAAGTGAAACTACTTATCTGTGTGACCTTGGGCAAGTGTCTAGATGTTCTTTCACTTCTCTTTGTTCATCTGTCAGTAAGGGAAAGCAATTTTAACATCACCAGATTGAATTTAAATGAGATGCCAAATATAAAAGTGATTTGTAAGCTACAAAATATAATAGACCAGTGATTTATTATTACATGCATTAAAAATAAAGAAATATTTACAGATACTATGATATTAAAGTGAGAGGAAGAAAGAAAGTACTTGGTATTTTCCATAAAATTTAAGGAAAGACAATGAAATAATTGAGCACAACCATAAAATACAAATATTTTTCATCTAGACCGACCCACTTATGATCTGTAAGCATCACAATGGTTAGGGTTGGATCTATTCTATTCTCTCTTATATCCTTAGCTCCTGTCCCCATGTCTGGTACACGGTGATCATTTCAAAGCTCTTTACTGAGAGAATGGAAGTTCATACTTTCAAGGTCAAGAAAGAAAAAACAAACAAACAAAACATTTTAGGAACAAATTATAGAACAAATTAATTTCAAAACTTTATGAGATCTTTCAATGCCCATCTATTTAAAGTTTTAAAGGTAAAGGATAGAGATTTCCAACTGTTAGATTTTATCTACTTTTAGAAATTTAGCCTTAGCTGTTAGTCTACTCAGTAGACACTGTGTAGACTATATCTAGAGCACAAGAATCCCCAGATTGAAACAAGATTATGAAAAAGTTTCTAAGTACCAAGAACATTGTCAACTCTTGTAGGCACACAGATAGAAGGCAGAATTGATTTGGGAAGCACATCATTTAGAATTAGACAGTGAGAACTTTAACATGCAGTCACTTTTATGGCAAGTAAGTAAATATTTTAAAAGTACTGTTCAAAGGCAACTCAGTAAATATGCCAGGTGAAAAGCATTTACTATACTCTCTAATATATGCAATTCATGTTAATGCCTAATATTAATAGTTTATATGCATTTTATTACCTTTATAGGTAAGCTGCAAAATAATCAAGGATTCTATCTATTCATAAGTAGCACTAAAAGCCAGTTATTGCTTTCTATAAAGCCTGAATAAATTGTGATTGTCTTTTCTCCATCATCAGATACACACAGTATATCAATCTCCAGTTCTGTGACTGTTCCTGCATTTTTAAAATAAATGTGTAAATGGACTAACATATTTCTTGAGCTTTACAAACATTCTAATATGGATAATCTTAATGAATCCAACTTTTCTCCAAAGCTACTTGCTAATTTTTAAATTACAGGAATTCTTTTTCAATCACAGAGAAATATTACTGAAATAGTTTCACCTATTCGAATATGTGTTTCCAAACTAAACATTTTTTGAATCTATCCAAAATTAACACCAAAATGGTTGTTTGTTTGTTTTTTTATCATTGTTTCAAATATGATTATAACCTGATTGTCCACAGCTGAGCTCAGAGAGAGGAGCTAGAGGAGAAAGTAGAGACCAGTCGCTATTTTGTGGCAGGAGTTCAGGAACACCAACTGCCAACTTTTGGTGAGACAGCATCTCTGATGATGCCTTGATTTGGACATTTTCCCAGCCTCAGAACTGTAAGCTTTTAACTTAATAAAATCCCATTTAAAAAGCCCCCCCAAGAAATATGATTATAAAATTTTAGAAGTTTAATTCATGCTGAAACTCAATTTAATGTTAATCTCTCTTCATATCTTTTTGACCAAATCTGAATTTTTCCACCAAGTGGGATGTCTTTAATAATGATAATAATAGTAATAATAATGTTGGTTGTAGTCATAATAGCAGTAATGGTGGTGGTGGTGGTGGTAGCAGAAACAGATAACACATAGATTTACCATATGCCAATCAAGTACAAATGCAAATTCATTTATTCCTCCTAATAAGCCTTTAAGTAAGTCCTCTGATTCTGATTTTACAAAGTAATTAAGATTAGGTAAATGCTCACAAAATTAACAATGGCTGAACCAATATTCAAACATAAGTAATCTGACTTCAGATTGGGCTTTTAAACACTATAATAATGACTCTTTACAGAGCACAATAGTAGTCAATAGGACAAGAAGGGCAGGGAAAGGAGCCACCCACCAGCCACAACTTGAAGTAGTTGATTCTAATTCCATACAGCAAACAGTCTTGATGAGTGGATAGCATCCATGAAAATTGGGTAGACTAATGTTGTGATTGGCTATTTTATGACAATAACATTACTTAACTGTACAGTTTTTATAGTATTTCTTTGCTTAAAAAGTAAGAATTGCTTTATATGTGCCTAAAATCACCAAAATTCCATGCAGTTTAAGGATTTTCATTTTCCAAGTTCCAGCACAGAAAATACTTTTTTCAGGACATACTACCTAAATTACACAAATTATATTTATCTTCTTTCATTCTTTATTAGGATAATAGAATAAGAGTATCTCTCCTTCACATAACTTATATTTAATGAGGGCTACCATCGCCTCAGGTAGAACACCTTAATATCTAGACCTCATATAAAAAATAAATATATTTGTATATTTCTTGAAAAATGTGGGTATCATCTAGACACAAAGTAAACAGATAAAATTAAAGCAAGTAAAGGTTAACTGACAAGGGAGATGAAGAGTTTTTCATTCTATACCTCTCTACTTGGATGCACAGAGAAGTGAAGTTGGAGAGATTTATATTTGGCAGGACTTTCCACAGTATAGTTTGGACTCCTGCTTCTCCATTTCACAGTCTGGATACTAAGCTTTAGTTCTTCTCCAGCACACACATTATAGAGAATGTGGAAAATGTTCTTAAGAGAATAAACAATGAATTCACAGGGGAAAATCTCGAGACTTCCAAAAAGCACCAACTCCGTAAAAGAAAGACAATAAACAGAATCATGTGGAACAAAAAGAAGAAGAATCAGTGGAGCAACCAAAGGAAGACTTTGAAAAATGGAGAGTAAATATCCTCTGAAAGATAAATGATATAGTAGAAACAAAGAAAGAAACAGCACTGTAAGAAAAATAAATATGTCATACTAAAAATATAAGTGTTTAAATTAAAAACTAAATAGATGGTTAAATATCAAAATGGTTACTGCTGAACAAGCAATTAGTGATATAGAGGATTGGATTAATGAAGTCTTCCACAAAGCAAGAAGATGGAATAACAAGATGGGGGAAAAAGACACATGAAGATATATGGAAAGTTAGAAGAATGAGAGAAAGGGGAAGTGAAATAAATATTGGAAAAAATAGTGACTAAATTTTACAAAAATTAAGAAAATATAAGACTTTGAAGTGAAAAAAAGCATAGATTCTCAACTAGTATATAAGAAACACATTATGTTGAATTTTAAGATCACCAAAGACAAGGAGGATTAATAAGAAAATGAAATAAAGTGGTAGTTTAAAAAATAACAAATACAAAAAAAAATTTTTAATTTGAAATAATAAAGTTGTTTGACATTTTGTCTTTCATCACTGTAAGATCTGTTGTCTTGTATGTCCAGTGACATTTTCTTCCATATATTCCCTCAGTGTCTTTTTTTTTTTTTTCATTTTATCTTCAAAGAAGCTTTAGGTTACAGAAAAGTCACATACAGAATATAGGAGATTCCCATATCAATTGTAATAAATGTACCACACTAATGAAGAATGTTATTAATGTGGGAAGGTGTGGGAGGGGTAGAGAGTGGAGTATTTAGGAATCCCCTATGTTTTTTATGTAACATTTATGAAATCTAAATTACCTTTAAAATTTTTTAAGTATTAAAAAAAATATTTAAAAAAAATTTTTTAAAGATGAAACAAAAACAGAAAAAAACAACAAAAAAGACAAAACAAACAAAAGAAAAAGAGTAAAAACTGATTATCTACAAAGAAACAAGAACCAAATTATCAGACACTATTCAACCACAGCACAAGATGCATGAAAGCACTAGAGTAATACTTTCAAAACAATAATTGAAAATACCTTTGCTCTTAAAAGTTTGCCTTTATCCAAAATCTTATTTAAATATCAGAGTGAAGTAAAGATGTTCTCAGGCCATGTGAGATCTCCTTGAAAGAACTATTAGAGAATGTGGTCCAGAAAGCAGAAAAACGTAAATACAGAAAGATACATTGAGATATGGCAACTTTTTATTACTATTAAATCCGATTGCAGACACAGCTTTGACTATCTGGTCAGGTGGCTTGGTATTACATTTTCTTGATTTACACAGATTTACCCAGCAGAATAGAGTGCAGTTGATTTCCAGGTCTCCCCAGCAAATAGTGCCCACTAAGCCTCCCAGAAGATGGGGAGCAGACTAGAGTACATTTTTATGTATATATATATTTTTTTAAATAAATATTCCCAAAAGAAAGAGGAAGGGGCTAAATTAAGCATACAGACACCTCTTCAAAACCTACCAGGAAAAGGCGTGGAAGGTGGTTAAAAAAAAAAAAAAAAAAAAAAAAAAAAACACCTCAGAAGCTATACCTAATGCCTAATGGAAATCACTCCTCCACCTCCTGAAAAAATGAAGTTCAAAGGAAAGGATATTCAGCCCTAACAGTGAACATAGTATTCAGGGAATTTTTGGTTTCTTATAACAAATACTAATTTTGGCATTCTTATCTTTTCTACATATATAATGAGGCATTAACTCGTATTTCCATATTAAATTCTATTCAATGAATCTGAGCAAAGGACAAATGAGAAGGTATTCCTACTTAACCAGACACATTCACTTCCATAAACCAACATTGCAATGACAGATACAGGCCATTATATTTCTTGTCATAACTAATAATATTGTGTGGGAGAGAGTTTAAACTATAATGTAAACTATAATCCACATTTAGTGGCAGTGCTTCAATATGTGTTCAACAACTGTAACAAATGTACCACACTAATGAAGGATGTTGTTAATGTGGGAAAGTGTGGGAGGGGTAGGGAGTGGGGCATATGAGAAGCTCCTACATTTTTATGTATCATTTATATAAGCTAAGACTATAAAAAAATTAAACAAATTAATGTAACAGTAGACAAGTTAAAATTTGGGATAAAAATGTGAATATGCAGCTACAATCTTTCACATATAATGTTTGGATGTACTTGTTTAAACAATCTTGCTGGGCCATAGCATCTCCTTAACATTTAGGTAAAAGGAAAAAAGAAAAAGAAAAACGGCCTGGAAGTCACCTGAATGTTTATTTTGTGCAGTGGAGCACATCAAGGAATTTGGAAGCATAGCATTCAATAAGGGAGTTTTTCAATTTCCTGGTGGGGAGTGATTCTTAAAACCAGAACAAAGAGATCTGGGTGTCAGCAAAATTATGAAACCCTTTAATATGGAATCATATTTCCTGACAACATATACATTCAATAATTTAAAAGATATTTGATTGCAATTTGCACAGCATCCACTTAGAAATGAGATCTTTTTATTGATGACCACCCTTATGAGTCTTTGCTCTTGTAACTGAAACTTAGCTTACTGTTATGGGGTGCCTAAGGGTTGCCACCTGAGAGCCTCCTTGTTGCTCAAATGTGGCCTCTCTCTAAGCCAAACTCAGCATATGAATGCATTACCTTCCCCCCAGCGTGGGACATGACTCCCAGGAATAAGCCTCCGTGGCAACGAGGGATTAATATCAAGTACCAACTGGCAACACAACTGGAAAAAGACCTTGAATAAAAGGGGGAAAAGGTAAAGACAAATGAGTTCAAGTGGCTAAGAGACTTCAAAAAGAGTCGGGAGGTCATCCCAGAGGTAACGCTTACGCACACCTCAGTAGGAGCTCATTGAACATCAAAGTGCATATCACCCCACTCAGAGGGGCTCTTGAGAGCTCTGGAGACACCCAGGTCCTATATAAAGGGGGATAGCCCCAGAGACTGACGCCTTATCAGTGGGCTCTATTTTGGAATCTGTGCTACTGAGAGTGACAGCATTAGACTCAAATAAGTCCTCCCTGCACATGGTTCATCAGTCCCTTCTATTCAAACCCATATGTGATGCTGGAGTTTTTAGGTATACTTCCAGAGACTGGAGCCTCTGACCTACCTATGTGCCAGGTGTGCATGGAATCTCGGTGGAGCTGCAACTCCTACCCTACAGCTCAAAGGACTCATCCAAGTCACCAGGCGAGGAGACAACGATGGGCAACAGCCAGCCCAGGGAATGGAGAGGGCCTGCATCTGCAGGCAGGATCATCCCACCCACCATATCCATGGGATATAAGCCCTCTCTCACTTGGAGGTGGAGTGGACATCACCATCCCAGTCCCTTCAGGATTGGGGGAAGAACTATGGACTAGAGTGGACTTGATGGTATTCTGTTGTACACATATGGTGACTCTAGCAATGGAAGAAATTATAACAGTGAGGTGGAGCCAGTGGCCACTGGACACTTTCGGGGCAGGGAGGCGATGTGCAGTTGAAATACAGGGGCTTTTTCGGGAGTTGGAGGTTGTCCTGAGTGTCATTGTGGCAACGGATGTAGGCCATTTTAAATCAGCACACACCATTCAGAACTGTGTGGGAGAGAGTGTGGTCTACGATGTGAACTGTGGTCTATGGTTGATGGCAAGGCCCCAAGATGTGTAAGACCATTGAGGGTGAGGGGCCACACTTTTGGGAGATGTTTGCATGGGATGTGGTGGGAGGTGTGGGAGGTGGGGAACATGGGAATCCCAGTAGGTTCCGTGTAATATTTTAGGTAATCTAAGCACCTCTTAAAAAAAAAAAAAAAAAATATATATATATATATATATATATATAACATTTTTGTAAGCAAATGCACATATATGCATATATATTTGTATTACATTTTACAAATTGGTATGTATTGTGAAAATTTTGATTTTTTACCCACAATAAAAAATAAATAAATAATAAATAAATAAATAAATAAATAAATAAATAAATAAATGGAAGAGGGGAAAAAAAAAGAAATTAGTAGTTAGTGTTCAGGAGAAATGATTCTTTTCAAAATTAAAATACAAAGAAAGTGTCATACTAAAAAAAAAAAAAAAACAAATTCCATAAACCAACCACATGAAACAGAATCTACCTATATACAAAGGAAACTAATCAGAAAGCATGTGGGCAAAAAAGTATACTGCATGAATCCAGTAGTTAAATTGATTGAACCCTTGGTATGTCAGATTATTTGCAATGCCAAAAACGAGCCTCTGTGTTAATTAGGAACATAATTTGGCAGGTTTCTGGGTAAGCATGTTTAGTGATTTCATACAAAGCAGGTGAAATTTAACAAGGTTGGTTCAGAAGAAAACAAACTAGACTTTTTTTTTCCTGTCTCTAGTTCAGCCTCACCTCTTGAAATGGAATTAATAATAAAATTTCATGAAGGTATTTTTAATCTTTCAAAGCTGTTTTATCACATTCCCTATCCTCAGAGACTTATATAATATAGTGTGGTTGTTATTTTCAGCATTTTACACCAAGTTTTTGAAATAATAAAAACCTGGCTAATTTCTCCAGCTGGACTGTTTATGGCCTTTGGTGGCTATCTCTTAGCTTTTTTTTCCTGAAGTCCTCAATTGGATTAAACATAAACTACCATTATATAATTGATATGAGGATTCAAAGAAACTTAAAACATTGCATCTATTATTGGAATTGCTCAGAAATGAAGTAGGAGGTAGCATGGTATGCTATTTAAATTTTTTTAAAACTTAGAAAAATAAACCTACATTAGGACCCAAAGTCCCATGTTCACACACTGATTCTTTCCCTCCATAAATACATCACTTTCAGAAATTCAGTTAATTTTTCTGAGCATAGAATGCTTTTGGCTATGGATTTCTTAAGCTATAAACCAAGCTCAGTGACAGCTCTGAAACATACCAATTTTTTACCTTTCCTTACAATCATGGTGCTTCTTTTATTATTTGTTGGTCTCAATTTATTTCCATTGTTTACTATAATTTTCTATAAGAATATTCCTAGGATTCTATGAAGGACAATCTCACCTTCTAAGGAGTAAGAAGTATGGTGGGGATTTGGGGCTTCAAATGGTCAAACACGAGCACTAGTTATGGCTGGCCAGCTTGGAAGCTCACACCAGGGTGTGCTTGGGTAAAGGAAAGTTCATAGAACTAGAATGGATTCTGAATGAAACATGCCTCACCATAGAAATTGAGGAAAGAGAGCATAGTAGTGCAGTAAATTGAGTTAAGGGGTTTCTTTAAGAAGATAATACTTCAAATTCTAGGTCTAGAGTTGCTAGAATTCATATTTAGCAATTTAAAATTAACAGAATTCAGGCAAGATTTATGGCTGCAAATTGGGTTTGAGTAGGGTTGTCTCTGGGGGATCCATCAGAGTTCATCCATGCATTTTGACCTAACTTTCAAGGAAATCTCAGCGATAATAAGGAATGCCACAAAATGCTCTGATAAGACAAACATCTATGAACTAAAAATGCATGGACTAATGCATTTACTTTTTCAAAATCACTTTTTGGAAAGTTTTTACTTAAGGCCTAGAGTTCTTTAGTTAAAACCAAAATTTACTAGATATAGTTATCTTAAATTCAAAGTTAGAAATAAATTCACTAAAATATAGCAGGAAAGGAACTTCAAAAATTGAGTGTATTGATTGCATTAGGTGACATAAAATAACCAAGAAAGAGAGAAAAATAGATTTTTGATAAATATAAGAGTGAAAAATGCTTAAGAGCCTGGGGCCATTTGTGTAAAGCTAGTCAGCTTTGTACAGCTAAATAGGCTCAGAGTTAATCTTTGTAATAACAATGGACCCAAATAATAATCAAATGTAAAGTTATGCTTGTACTCTGTTCCAAAGTCTACAAAAATAGGAATACCATTTAAAACTTTACATAAAAAAATGAAAAAAATATAAGGCATATAGACAAACAAATAATGACTTTTACAAAAAGAGATTTCACTTATATGAATTGTTTTATTCCTAAATAAAGCCAGAGAAGTAAGCCATTATATCATTCTAGATCTGACTAAATCTAAAGCTCTTCAATTCTATAAAATTAACCATCAGGATTTTAAATGCATCCAATTCCACATTGCGTTAAAACAAATAAATGTTTGCTTTACTCGTCTGATTTATTTCAGTCTGTCTTCCTACTAGAAAGATGGGAGTTTGCCTTTGTTGTTTACTGCTTTATCCATAGCACCAAAATTAATGCTGGCATGTGGTTCATGTGCAATAACATTTATTTTTCATTTATTATTCATGAATACTAAAGGAGTATCAAAAAGATCTTGTGACATCAACCTTCAAAACTGGTATGAACCCCACACTTTTACTATTTAAGCCTCTGTCTTTAACTCACTGGTAGCAAACTGAGGCCGGAGACCAAACGTTTTACATGACCAGCCCAGCATCGTGTGGTTGTTTTCACTTAGTTTTGAATGTTTCTAAGGTGGTCATGCACTCTTCAGTTGCTATGGTGAAATGGGTCCATTTTATCCTTATATTGACCCCTTCATACAGTCCATTTCACACATTTCAGAAGTCTGCTTGGACATTGAAAGCATTTGAGTTTGAGATTCCTTCTACTTTAGATATGGATCTGTAAAGTAGATTATTGCACTACAGAAATCCTATATATAAAAACAATGGAAAATTAAATCACTTTACTGGCAATAAAAGTTAATTCTAAGATTTCATAAATTTTAATTTCATATTAAATGAATGTTTTGATTTAATTCTTTGAAGAAATTGCTGTAATGGGCTTCTAGAAAAAGATTATCAGACTGTGGAATTTAATGGAAAGTTCATGATACATAAAATTTCCTCAAATGGAATGCATTTCCTAACAAAATGGATAAAAATATGAATAACTAAAATGGCAATTAATTACAATAAAATTATAATTAATATAGAGTTGATAGAACCAACTCTAATGAGATTTCTAAAATGTGAAAATGAAAACATTTCTTTCTATGAATATCTCTGGTAGCATTTTTTCATTGCTTTAACGTTTTACAAACTAACTAGGTTTTCCAGTGAGGATAGTTACATCAAGCAATGATGTAATGAATGGATAAATTTGCTTTCAAACCTATTGACTTTGTAAATCAGCCTCCTTATACAAAACATATGTGCCTACAAACACATACTCTGTATGAGTTTTTATACAACAGTTTTGGTTTACTTCATAAGACAGTAAACACACAAAACAAGGTTTAAAGTATTAAAAGATCAATCTTTTAAACATTTTAGCAGTTGAAGAAAATAAACTTAAAATAATTATTATTTGTTGAATTCCTATTATATGCCAGATATGTATGTATGCATGTATGTATCCATCTATCTATCTAGTCTCATTTAATTTCCACAACACCCCTGTATTGGTTTCTTATTGCTGTTCTTTCAAATTACTGTAAACTTAGTGGCTTAAACAACACAAATACATTATCTTAGAATTCTGTACTATAGAAGTCCAGCACGGTTATCACTGGGCTGAAATCAATGTGTTGGCAGGGCTGCATTCCTTTCTGGAGGCTCTAGTTGGAGAATCTGCTTCCTTGCCCTTTGCAACTTCTCAAGTCCACCCACAATGCTTGGCTTGTGGCCCCCTTTTCCATCTTCAAACCCACCAGCATTTCAACTTTCTGATCATGCTTCTGTAGTTGCATTTCCCTCTGACTCTCTCCCTCTCCCCCCTCTTTCATATTTAAGGACCCTAGTGATAACTTTGGACCAACCCACAAAATCCAGAACACTCTCCCTACATTAAGGTTAGTTGTTTAGCAACCTTAACTCCCCTTTGCCATGTAACCTAACATACAGTTTCCAAGGATTAAGACATGGCATGTTTGTGGGGCCATTATTCAATCTACCACCACTTCTCTGAAGCGAGTACAATTATTCTAATTTGCAAGGAGGCTATATTTTAGTATTTTGCTTCAGGATAAAATAAAGTACTAGTAATTTAGGTTCTTGTGTCCCAATAATTCAACACTGTGTACTCAGAAAGAACCAAATAAACATTATCTCTCACAATGTGGTATATATAGAGTTTAAAATAAAAACAAAGGTAAATATGCCAGGTCACACTTACAAAAGCCCATTTTGCTCTCCTATAATAGCAGTCTTTATCACAATTCATCTATCACTCTTTGTAGAAAGCTAAAAGACCAAATCATTACTTCCAGCAACATTGGAAGGTATTGCATTCTTACTTGGTTAATCTGAGGTCCACTTTAACTTGTCATCTTAATTTTCCCTTTTCATTTAGGAGGAGATTTAAATTGAGTTAACTAGAACTATGCTTGGAACATCTACCCATTTCTAGAAGCATGGCTTTGGGCAAGTTATGCATAGTAACTTCCTATGTGCAATGGAGATAATTATCCCTTCCTTGTGGCAATTTTGTGACAAATATGGTATTATGTGTATAAAGCATCCATCACAAATATTTACACATAATAATCATCTACCCATGCCTTGAATTTTATTTATTCAGCACTACTTGACCAGTATCCTTAATTTGTGGATTTGCTGTTTATTAGCTACATGCCCTGGGATAAGTCATTTACACCTTTGAGTTTCAAATTCTTTATCTGAGAAGAGGGCTTAAAATATTCTACTCATTTTAAAGATTAAATGAGAAACTGCAAACTGTTAATAGACTTCATTAATAAGTTATTCTTGGACCTCTGGTTTAAAGTTTAGGCATTGTTAAATCTTAAATGATTATCACTTTTCCCCATCTCAGAATGTCAAGGGTCAATGAGCTGTCTCATTTCAAGCCTGACATTTCAGAACTATTAAAGTGAAAGCCAAGAAACATTTCTGAGCCAAAAACTCAGAAGTTTCTCCCTAGGCTTCTAACACCAATTGTCGTCCTATGTAATACAATTTAACAAAAAAAAATTCTAGGAAATGCTCTCCAAGTGCATGTCTGTAATTTCAAACAGACTCACTCTGCCATCTGCTCCTTCTGATAAGAGACTCATCTGTCTGCTGAGAAGGTAGTGAAAAGGCTGGCTAAGAAAGAATAATGGGACTCTGCTACCCCTATAGCCTCACAGGGTGTGTCATGGACATGCACCAACTAATTAAGGGTCAAACCAACATTTTTAGGATGTATTTAGTTGGGATTTGGGTTCTTTGTGACTGCAGTCTAAATAGCAGTACATACAGCTATGGGTGTAATTCGGACAATAAGCCCAGCATCTGCTACCTTTCAGTTACAAGGCAGAACAAAAGAGAAGTGTGATTCAGGGAATTCACCTACCTCAATGGTTTTTATGATTTTAAAGAGCTGAAATGAGAATTGTTCCTTCGTAGACAAGGGAATATGTGAATTCATGTTCATGCACCTGATATAAACATAACTATAATAATCTTTCTCAAAATAATAAAAACTCCAAAATTAAACTTATTTGAAACATTCCAGATAAAAAGTCCTCTTCAATTCAAAATAATTAACAGCTCTTTAACATTTGCATCATATCTACATTGGGTTTATAGTTAGAAAGTTAATTGATGATATTTACCTATAAACATATGCTTCTATATGCACATAAAACTCCTGGACGTGTACACACACACACACACACACACAACTAGGAAGTAGAATAAAATTGGTGGGAAGTTTGGGCAGGAAAAATTTAACTTTTATTTTTACCATTTATCCTCCTCCTGTATTCTCTGACTTTTAAAAATCCTATACATATATGACTTGTTATAATTTATTATAATTTAAAAACCCTTACCTAATTAAGAAAAGAAAATTGAAAATTAAATTCTAATTCAATCTAATCAGTCTAATTTTAAAGTGATTGCTGAATTTAGAAACAGGAAATCAAATTTAAATTCTCTCTCTTCTAATAGTAATACAATTGATATTGAGTCACTTCATCTAAATAATCTTCCTTTTCTCATCAGTGAAATTGGGACAATATAATCAGGTCTGGTCCAATTTTCAGAGGGGTGTTATGGATAAGATTAGATTAACTATAATATACCGTATTATAAGTACAGTATGCTAATAAGCTGTGGTCAGGTGTCTAGCTCTCAGTTTATGAATGTAATTTTGTAAATATTTCAGAAGAAAATGTCCATTTATTTGAATAATTTAGCTTATGCTCCCAACAAAACCAGTTGTTATTCTTTTAAAATACAAAGATATTTTTAATTAATGCTATATGCTGATAATGTTGCACTAATATCTGTACTTTATAATAACTATTTAATACTTCTCAGGGCAAAAAGTACTGAATTTCTAATGTTATTACTTAAAATCTAGCACTTGGTGAGTGGATGTGCCTCAAGCAGTTGAGCACCCGCCTCACACATGGGACATCCTAAGTTTGGTTCCTGGTGCCTCTTAAAGACACCAACAAGCAAACAGACAAGGGAGCCACCTCAGGGGGGCCGATGTAACTCAGTGGTTGAGTGCTGGCCTCCTGCATACAAGGTCCCAGCCTCAATTCCTGGTCCCAGTATCTCAAAAAAACAAAACAAAACAAAAAAAACTAACACTTGATATTTCTTCACTAAGCACTCATTTTAACTCATTAGATAAGAT
Organism: Tolypeutes matacus; assembly: GCA_026826555.1. Classification (NCBI taxonomy): domain Eukaryota; kingdom Metazoa; phylum Chordata; class Mammalia; order Cingulata; family Chlamyphoridae; genus Tolypeutes; species Tolypeutes matacus. The sequence goes on from JAKSZT010054515.1 coordinate 7,513,829, forward strand.
TAAGGAAGAGTGATGATAAGAGTTCATGTTAAGTGTTTAACTTTTACTCTGTTTTTTTTTAACAACAATCTCAATTTTGAATTTTTATTCTTGAAAGTGCTGCAAAGGGACCTTCCAGATTAAGTGGAAAGGTAACCTGCAAACTGAAGCGGTAAAAGAAAGCTGCAGTTACCTATTTCTTCCTTTTCTTCCTCCATATTTATTTTCTCCCACTAATTCTCAACCTGTCTTGGGGATAAAAATCAGTATAAATGAATGCATAAATAAATCAGACTCAAACAATCCTGACAACTTTGGCTTCTTAGCTTCAGCGACAGAGAAAATATCTAGAGGGATATTTATATGGTCTAAAATAGGGAATGACCCAAGTAAATGTAACTAACAAGGACAACTCTTACAACTTTTGCAGGATTTGTCATCTTCTGAGGCTCTGTGAATGCCTAAATCCTACTGGTCACATAATGCTGTGTTTCTGCTGCAGTACATGGTGGAAATATATATTTTTTCTTAAACTCTATACTATTAGTAGGTGTGTTAGGAAGGTAAATGAGAATCATCACATAGCTAGCTGATTGTATGCATACTATGGTGGAATTATTTTATACCTCAGCAGAAAATGTCAAAATGGAATAATGAAAACAATAATGGCAAAAATGTTCCATGCAGGGGAACGGGCTCCTCTTTTTTGTGTAGGTTTTTAGTGACTTAGAGCAATACTCAGTGCTTCTTACCCAGTAGGATATTCTTTCCTTCCAGCCAATGACAAGCTAACAACAATATAATGCCTAATATTTTTTTTAATATCTCTTCCCCAGGGAAGCCAAAGCATTTTACCGATATTATCTTATAAATCTTCTGCTGGTTTCTGTGAGGTTTGGAGGAGATATGTATTATTAAATTCATTTTATTAGCAGAATCAGGGCACAGAGAGGGGATACATATGCCAAGAAAAACAGCAAGATGGCTATAGGGCTTAAACTTTCTCTCCCAGAGTCTGTGGTTTTTGTTTGTTGGTTTGGGATTTGTTTTCACTCAATCACTTTAGCCTTGCCACTGAGATCTGTGGACCATAGCAGCACTGCCACCTGGGAAGCTGTTAGGAAGCACACTGTCAAGCCCCACTGCAGACCTACTGAGTCATAATCTGCATTTTACCAAGATAGCCAAATGATTTGTATGCATACCAAATTCGAGATGTAAGGGACAATTGCTTTTAAAAAGCCTGTCAACATTTTCTTTATTTTATTTTATTTTTTTTGTAATCTTCCTGTATGGGTGGCAGATACTGGGTAATTTTTACCAAACACATTTCTCTTTTGTTCAGAGGGCACTGCTAGACCACATTTCCTGCTGTTTCTTGCAGTTAGCTGTTATCCTGTGATTGGGTTTTGGCCAATTATATATGGGTAGAAGTAATGAATACTTGTTTTAGTCTTGATCCACATGACCTTGTACTCTTTCTCTCTCTTGCTCTGATCTCACTTTATAGAGTGATCCAGAAAGTAACGCGCTGAAGTTAACAATTCCAAGAGTTTGGATCCCTAAATGGCTATGTGAAATAGAAACTCTTCCCCACCCCACCCCCTGCAACCTGGGACTTCATGTGAGGGAGAATTAAAATCTTGTGTTAAGCCATTGAGTCTCAGCGTTTGTACGTTGGAGGAGATAATATAACTGTAACTAACACAACATTTTACACACTCTGAGCAATAATCATTGTTTTAAAAATGTTCTTAAAGTATGATACAGTTAAAAAAAAAACCACTAGGTAAATAATATTGGGCTACTTTTAACCCTTTTAGCTGAAGGAACACAAGCCCCTTAATTCTTTGGAGTAATTTCATGTCGTGTTTCCCTTTCTTCATAGCATCCTTATTCAGCTCTCCAAATAATCTATTATTCATAGCATCTTAGATTTTTTAAATTCTTTACATTGCTTAATTATTCTCATTTTGAAAGTCAGGGAAATTTTAGAAAAAATTCACTCACTATGGTTTCCATTTTGTGGCTATGCCATGACCCCTGATGTATGATATTACTTATGTGTAGTACGGGGGATAATGGCATTTTATAAGCATATTAGCATCCTTTACTCATTTTTCTTTTTGAAAATGTGTTTAATAATTCATGTATCTGTTCTGAATGTTTGTTTATTTAGTCTTTATTATAAGTGAGTCACTTGTGGCAAAATTAGAAATCCCCACTGGTGGAAAAATTACCTCTTCTGATTGATGGAGTGTTGATAAATGATTTATAATCAGCTTTCTGAGTTCTTGTTATAACTGGTCTCCTAAAACATAGCCCACTTACAGACCTAAGTACAAGCACAGTTTCGATGTCTAATAGAACTCCACATCCATGTCAAGAAAATGATCTAAAATGGAGGATCACTACACCCCTTTTACAGAGATTTCTCTGTAGAGCAAAAATCATAAAAGGTGTAATGTTTGATTATACACTAGGTAGTTCAAGCCACTCACCATCCCTTTCCTAGTAGCAACATTTTATTTACAGATGTGAGGACTTATTGGAAAGAAAGGAAATGGAACCTTCAAAGAAAAAAAAAAGAGTTCTCAAGGGAAAGTTAGGTTTGTTTAAGAAAAGAGTAAATTGAATGGTAGATTCTCTCTCTCATCTTTTTCTACTTAAAAAATAGTCATAAAATAAAACATATAAAATAACCACTGCGTTATTTACAACCATAATTAAGGTAAAGTGCTTTGCTTATGCTATTTAAACTCAATCAATTTAGGACCAATATTTTGAAGACTTTGAAGTGAAAGAGTGTGTTGTATTTTTTTAAATACCATGTAATTTGTCCAATATTTTCTTTTTTTGAATTTTTAATGTAATTCTAATTACTGTGCCTAGCTGTTAATCTCATGCTTGCCTGGATATTCTTCATTACATAATCATAAAATTTATAATGATAAAGAAATTCTTTCTATCACCTCACACACAGGGTACAGGAATTATTGGTCAGTAATTATGGGGTATTTCTCCAAAAGTTTTACCTCATGCTAATTTATTGGTGTGATAAAGGACTGGGTGCTCTACAGCTCAGGACTCTCCCAGATAAAATAAAATCTTAATTGTGATCATCCCTATTTAGACATTTTTGTAGAAATAAATCTACTAAATATACTCTGTTTTGGTGTCCAGGGTATGAGTTACTTTGGGTTAAGTTCAGAGATTTGAGACTTTTTATATTTTTCTATTATTTAGAGGTTATCTCTAGCTGAAAACATAGCAAAAAGACATGGCTTTATCTAAAAGTTGTCAACGAAGAGTACAGGCTTTAAATTTTTATAATATACTAGCTATTTCTTTGCATCTTTTTTTAAATTCTCCTTCCTCTTATAACTTAGAATATTTCAATGCATTTTACCATCCTGCTTTTCCCCCTCTGCTTTTCTGTACATCTTTCAAAGTTTTGAATAAACTCAGACCAGGCACAAGTCAGTCCATCCTCTTCAGATACCAGATCCAGAACCTACTTCTTCAGAGCTATTACCAGTTTCCCTGGTGACCAACTACCATGAGTTCAGCTCTCCGTGTTTACTGGAGTTTCCTACTCAGGGCTGTTCCTGAGGATTTGACCTGCACAAGGTTTTTTCTCTATCATCCCAAACACTCCACCCCCAAACATCTTAATCTCCCCAGTTGGCAATAATTCTTTTTTAAAAAACTTTAAAAAAAATTTTTTTTTAATACTTTAGATTACATAAATGTTACATAAAAAATATAGAGGATTCCCAAAGGCCCCACTCCCTACCCTTCCCACATTTTCTCACCTTAACAACATCCTTCATTAGTGTGGTACATGTGTTACAATTGATGAACACACATTGAAGCATTGTCACTAAGTGTGGATTATAGTTTACATTATAGTTTACACTCTGACCCACACAATTTTGTAAGTTATGACAAGATGTATAATGGTCTATATCCATATTATACCTATTTTTCCTTCTCCCTCCCCTCAGAAACTCTGGTGTCCACTGCCTCTACATTCTTCCATTGCTAGAATAACAATGAGTCTATACAGTGGCGACTGGAGGTGCTGAAGGCAGGGAAAGGGAAAAAGAGGTGTAATTTGGGGACACTTTCAGAACTTGGAATTGTCCTGAGTGACATTGCAATGACAGATACAGGCCATTATATATCCTGCCATAACCTACAGAATTGAGTGGGAGAGAATGTAAACTACAATGTAAACTATAATCCATGCTTAGTGGCAATGCTCCAAAATGTGTTCATCATTTGCAATGACTGTACCACACTAATGACAAAAGTTGTTAATGTGGGGAAAGTGGGAAGTCTAGGGAGTGGGGCATATGGGAATCCCCTATATTTTTTATGTAACATTTTATGTAATCTAAGTATCTTTTAGAAAAAATAAAAATTATATTTTAGAAAAAACAATAAGTCCATAGTAGAATAACCGTATGTCTACTCTAGTCCATCGTTAATTCCGCAATCCTGAGGATGCTGAGAGGGAGCTTTGATCCCTTGAGGCTGATGGAGGGACTAACTTGCTTGCAGTTGTAGGTTCTCTCTGTCCCTTGGGATGGGAATTGTCCATCATCATCTCCTTCTTAGTTGTCCTGGGTGAGTCCAATGAACTGGAGAGTAGGTGTTGCAACTCCGTTGAGATTCAGGGCCCAATTGGCACATGGACAGCCCAAAGATTTAAGTCTCTTAGACATATACCTATCAAGTCTAGTACTAACTATAGATTCAAATAGAAGGAGCAGAAGAGCCATCAATAATCCTTAAATTCATTTGATTTGTGAAAATTTTGAAATTCTCCCACTGGAAAAATGAATATTTTATTAGAGACATATGATTCTGCCTGTAATTTAGAGATTACTTAAGATATTTTCATTGGCCTCTGGTTAAGAACTTCTGTTTTAAAAGGTTTGATATGATTGATTAATTAAGTCTTTCTTTTTAACTTCTTTCCTAAATTGAAATGAACACTTGTACCAACTGCCCTTCTCTAACATGCACACTCAAATGACTGAATAAAAATCACAGCATGCCACCCAAGATGGAGCAGGTTTGGGAACCATTCCATGAGAAGTGTCCACATTATCTACTCAAACACTGCCACTCTGCAAAGCTGCTCAGCTCTCCCCCATCTTCTGTTGGCCCCTTCTTCCTTTCCTAGTATTAAGCTAACCAAAGCTTTGGAAAATCTTTTATGATGCCTTAGCCCTTCTTACTTCTTTTTGTTTTCTGGTTAATTATAGGAAGATGTAAGCAGAAAAACAAATGAATAAACAATGAACACCTTCTAAAGAGAAATGTAATTCTGCCTATGCTGTTATTTATCTGTTGGTGGTTTGGGAACAACTCTGTCTGTTTAAGAAGAAATGTAATCAGGGTTTTGAAATTTATATCCAGTGCCACCACAGTTATTTATGGGTGATATTCTATTGAAGACTTGGTTTTTGTTGTTGCTCTTCTCCTGCAGCAAGACTCAGTCCCTTTTTTTTTTTTTTTTTTTTTTCTTTTTCATTTATAATGTGAAAACTTTTCAAGGAAAATTAAAGTGGAAAGTACCAGAACCCTCTCCTCAGGGAAGCTGAGCTTTGTGTTTACAATGCCTGAGATTTGGCATTTTATTCTCAAGGATGAAAAAGAAGTATTTGTGAGTTTCCAGGGAAAAATAAGTATTTGTGAGTTTCCAAGGTAGAACAATTTTTAGAGGGTAACTTAACTCATTGTCTGAGAAGAACAGAATAGATCCTTTCCTAATTAAGGGTCAAAGAAGAAGAGAGCTGGAATATTAGGAGGAGGATTTTGGAACAAAGCTGGAAGGAATCTGAGTCTAGCTTCAGCCAGACTTCTGAGCTCCATCCCAATAGAGATTCTAGGTTTGGTTTCTGAACCAAAAGGGACTAGAGTCAGTGGACTGGGGAAACCACCATTTTGAGAAGCAATATTTGATTGCCCAGACTAGAGAACTCATCCTAGTGGTAAAGGGTAATTTAGCTAAACAGATTGCCCCACATGCAAATAGTTTATCAACAATTTCCTCGTTTCATTGTCACCACCTAGTCTTTTGTATCATCATGTTAGGGTAATTCCAGAAAATCATTCCATCACATTTGTAGAGCTAATGGACCTCTAGATACATCATGGCTTAGGAGCCTAACTACCCAAACTTTTGGGACAGAATTGGTAAATTAATAAATATGATCTGACATCTAAGAGGAATAGATATACCTGATACATGTACAAAGTACTAATTTTAAGCAATATCCTAGTGTTATTTGTACTATTCATTACAATTGAAACAAAATTTTTAATAAGTACTATGTGTTAGGCAAGTTGCATGTGATGGACATATATATTATTACTAATTCTGACAACTCTGAGGTAGCTATTATTACTCTCAATGGACAAATGAGGAACTTGCAACTCATAAGGTTAATTAATATGCCCAAGATTGAGCAGCTATGATTTTAAACTGCAGAGCTGATATTCAAATCAAGGTGCATTTGAAATGTATATTTTTATAGAGAATTATGTGTGTATATGTCATATTAAATTTTCACTTTTCAGCTAAGCACCTACTGAAGTTGTTTTAATTTGAGTTTATCATATTTGATTGCTCAAGCACTTTCAACCTTATCAGGTACTATTCCAAGTACTGACCAATTTGAGTAACCAGTTCATTATCTGACTAGAATTTTTTGCTCAACCCAGCAGACGAAATACATAAATATAATCAAGCTTTATTTATGTTTAAGAATCAGACTCTTTGTCTTCCCTATTCCTTTTAAGGACTCTTTTAAAAGATAGAAAGGCAGCCTTGGAATGGTAGCATCATTTGACTAGAGGTTGGGCAATTTCATGGGACAAAATTGTAGTAGATGACTATGGCAGTCTCTTATAGAACAGTAGCTTTAAACATCATCATAACCCTAAATTTCAAAGCCTACATCTTTTTTTTTACTTAATAATTTTTCCTCCAGTTTTCACCAGCTGCTTCCTCCCCCTATAACTCATGACTATGCCTTTAATCTTTTCAATGCCCATAACTATTGCACTGAAGAAATTATAAACCCCAATATCCTATTCTCTCACTGCATAACTATATCATTCACAGTAAATTTGTTAATCAATCTCAGAAATTTACAATCTCTAGATTGCCTCTTTTTTATTCTATCCAGTATACCCACTTGGCTCCTCTTTCTCTCCTCTCTAGATTGGAGTCTGTGATTGAGCGTCTGAACTAATCTCTCAACAATACTTTGGCTTTTCTTACAGCTTTATTCTTTATTTGCACCTATTCAGCAAAAACTTCACTCCTGGGTCCTTTAGATCAACAACACAATCCCATTTTTGACTAATTATTCCCAGTTTCCTGAATGCTCCTTCATATATTAGAACTAAACCGACATATAAATAGCACCAGAAAAACTGCATTGTTTCTCTTCCAATCTTAGCTGGTCCCAGCAGCCATTTTACTTATTCTTATTTATTGTGTTCTTTCATTCTATTCAACTATTTCAGAAATTCACATCTCCAGTCATTTCAATTTCCACCAAGTGTACTTTTAGCATACAATCTAAAAATCATAATCTCCCTCATTTTTCCCCTTTCTAACTTAAAAAAAGTCTATATTATTGCCATTCTTACCCCTGCTTCTCAGTTGAAAATGTAAGAGAATAATATAACCTGCCTATTCTCACATTGTTCATTCACCAGTGCCCTTGACACCAAGACCTCCATATTTTTTTAGAGATTTGTTTTATCAAGTCATTCCTTCTCTAGTTATTTCTTCTGCGATCTATAAATATATCCTAATCTCTATTTCATCTTTTAAAAATTCTCCTAACAACATGCTCTCTTCATGCTCCTGAGCAATCTTTTTTACCTCCTCATACAAAAGTCTTTAAAAAATGTGAGCACACTCTCTATTTCCATCTCTTATATCACTTTCACCAAGAGACTCCAGAAGTCAAGTTCGATCCCTACCACTCTCCCAAGCCAGCACTTATCGAGGTCACCATAGATACCCTGATTGCCACATCCCATGAACATATTCATCCTATAGCTACTGGATATTGCTAACTGCATTTGATACTTTTCACTAGCTTCCAAACATTCTTTATATCCTTGGTCTCTGTGATTCTCAACTCTCCCGGTTTTCCTTGTATTCCTCAATTATTCCTATTCTGACTCTGTTCTTTTATAGTACCTGCTGCCATCTCTACAAATGCTTTTATTTACCAAGATTCTCTTATCACTTGTGCTTTTTATTCTGTTCACTCCTCCTCCCCTTCTCTTGTAGTTTTAACAACAGCCTTTGTTGGCTACTACTAAATTTATAAATCTAGATGTATCTTTAGACTTATCCAGTAAAAGAAGTTTAATATAATGGCTAAGAGAGAATGTTTGTTGGTCAGGTTTCCTAGGTTTAAATTCTGCCTCCACTACTTAGTAGCTGTGTAATTCTGAGCAAATTATTGAACATCCTTGGATTTCTATTTCCTCTTCTGTAAAATGAAGGTAATGACAGGATATGTTCTGAATGAATGCATTAAGATAAATAAAAAGTGCTTGGAGTAATACCTGGAACTTTGAAAAATCCAAACTTAGTAATATTATTTCTAAACATATGACTTGAATAGCTCACAGCCATAGCAATTTCCAAATGTTCAAAACTCATCCCATCCTCTTTCTCTCAGCCACCATCTATCCAGCCGTGAGAGCTAAAAAGCCAAGAGTCATTCTTCTTTCCTCTCTCAAGCTCACCAACCAATTCTAATCAATTTCTAGATCTACTGTTTTTAATCTCATAAATATTTTTGTATCAGTGTTCTCCACCCACTTTTTTTTTCTGTCTTCATCTTTTTGATCTCTGTTGCAAATGTATCCTGCTCTATCTGGTCACCAAAATTGGCATTTTTCATGGATTGTCGTGGTCCCTCTTCTATTCTCTCACCAGTAAATAACAGCTCTTGACACAGCTTTAATCACCTTCTATATGCAGATAACTTACAAATTTCTCTTTCCAACCCATTCCACTTCTCTGAGCACTAGATCTAAAAAATATCCACCTACCTTGTTGACATATTGATTTACACGTCTTAAACATACCTCAGGATTCTATACTAAATCTAGTTACTCTCTTACTTACACTTCTTCAATAACTTGTTATGGGTTTTAAGATAAAGAACAAAATCCTTAATGTGACCATCAAAAATCTATGTGGTCTAGCCTCTAACTAACTCTTCAGACTCATTTTGCCTCTAACTACATTTGATGCTTCTCCCCACATTACTCCCTAAACTATAGCCTTACAAATCCTTTCCCTCCATACTTCAAGTTATACCACATCCCCTCCAATTATAGGCTTTTAACATTGATCACATTGCAGCAGACACCACTTGCACACCACTTCACTTTATCTTAACATCTGCTGCAGTTACCAGATCAGCACCTGCTTTGATCAGCTTCCCATAGGTGTGTATGATAGCATCTATCTTTGACCTTTCTAAGTACCTCTCAATTCCTGTCCAGCTCCTTCTCTGATGCCAAAGTCTGAAATTTACAGAAATTTCTTAAATGCATTTTATAAGGCCATGGCAGTATCATGTACCAGTTGTCCCCAGTGGGACCAACCTGATAGTGTACCTTTGTACTGGCTTCTTGTTCTTCCCTTTTTCACTCCCCCAGGCCCTTACTTCTGCTTCCTGTAATCATTTCTCAAATAAAAATGTTTGTATGTATTATGAGAATTTTGATTTTTACCCACAATAAAAATAAATTAAAAATTAAAAAAAAAAAAGATCTAATTAGTGCCAGATTAAATTCATATGAGAGATTATGGTCTTGATTCTACAAGTGATATTACCACACTTTGGAATTTTTACTACTTAGCACTACTGGGAGAGTAAAAAGCTCTATCTGTCACTTGTTAATAATCTGGGGAAAGATTTCACAGACAAAGAGGGTTAAACAAATGACTGAAATCAGGTTTTTAGATCACATACTAACCATTCATTTAACCTTATTCAACAAATATTTATTGAGCAATGGTATGTGGTGCTTTAAAATATCTTTATATAAAAATCTTATATTAAGGAAATACTTTTACCATCATTTATCATATCAAATTTTAGTTTCGGGAAAATTATGTGATTTTACACAGTATTTTCTCTCCTGTTAGACTGCTAACTTGTTGTCTTTTCCTTTTATAATGCTTTGTTTTAATAGCTTTTAATTTAAAGATACATATCAACAAATTTAACATTGTGTTGAGTTTTTCTGCCTTCCTCTTACATTAAAAGAAAATTAAAATAGCATGTAATATTCTATTTTTATAGATTAAATAAAATGAAAGCTTAAAAAAAAAAATACCCATCTGCTTCAGGATCTGCTTTAGAGGCAATTCTACTAAGACATATATGTAGTTCCCTATGCTTAGAATCTTCCCTCCACCCCTCTTTACCTCATTAACTCTCAATAACGCTTTGAATATAGCCTATAAAATCTTCACTATCTTAATACTCCCATCCTCCTATCTGGTGCACCCTCTTAGAGGTGTGTTACTGTCCCTCATGCCTTGTTATAATTTTACAGTCATTTGCACCAGGGATTGGTTAACTTTTTCTCTAAAGGCTAGGTAGTAAATATTTTAGGTTTTCTAGGCCATATTTTTACTGTCACAACCACTCAATTCTACCCTTGAGTAATTTAAGAAAATGGAAGTGTCTGTGTTCCAATAAAACCTGATTTACAAAGATAGAGAAGCAGGACAGATTTGGCACAAATCTGTTTGTTGATTTCTGATTTGTGTGACTACCTGGCTAACATCTTTCTCTCTCACCAGACTGTGAGTTACATGAGAATAGGGATCATGTTTTATTTTGGCTAACTTAATATTCTCAGGATTTAGGATATTGCCTACGATATTGAAAAAGTTAATAAATTTAACTTAAAGAAAAACAAAAATGGCACAATTCATCCTGAAAAATCTCACACTAAATAATTAGATCCTAGTTGTTCTCTCTGCTTACATTCCAGTGTCTCAAAAGTCTATCCTCTACAAAACAGATTATTAACTACCATGAGTGTCAAATTCACAAATTCTTTTTCCTGATTAAAAATTTCCAGTGTTTTTATCTTTATCAGGATAAATCCTAAAATTCTTAAGATGGTACATAAAGTCCTCCATTTCATGGCCCTTGGTTACTGGTCTAGCTTCAGCATCCATAACTCTCTGGCTGACATTTTGTGATGTAATTCATTAAATAAGTTGATATTTCTGAAATAATACTATTATGGGTTGAGTTGGAATTGTGTCCTCCAACAGATATGTTGACATCTTAACCCCCGATATCTCAGAAAGTGATCTTAGTTTGAAGTATGGTCATTGCAGATGGAATTAGTTAAATGAGGTCATACTGAAGTAGAGTGGGACCTTAATCCAATATGATTGGTCTCCTTATAAGATGAGGAAAAGAGACTCAAAGACAGGCTGAAGGTCATGCGAAGACAAGGGAGAGAATGAAGTTATTCTGCTACAAGCCATGGAGATGCAAAGGATTGCTGGCCACACCAGAAGCTAGAAAGGGGCAAAAATGATTCTTCTCTAGAGTCTTAGGAGAGAGCATGGCCCTGCCAACACCTTGATTTTAGACTTCCAGACTCCAGTACTGTGAGAGAATATGTTTCAAGTGTTTTAAGACACCCAATTTTCTTGAGAATTGATTTTGGTAACCCTAGGAGATTTATATATATACCACTGTTTTATATTTCAGGCTTTTGGGGTATGAGATTTCCAAGCCTGGAATTCCTGGCCTACTCCATCTATCTAAACAGCAATTATCATTAAAGTCATCACTCAGGCATTCTCTCTTCCAAGAATTGTTCCCTAGCACTCCAATGATGGGTTAAGTAGTCATCCTTTATACAATTCTTGGCATGTTCAGTAAATGTTTCCAAAATAAATGAATAAATTAGTGAGTGAAGATAGAATGTTGGCTTTAAGTATTCAAACACTCAGAACCTCCTAAAAAGTGCCCTTGACAATTCAACATGTGGTGGGATAGAGAACTCTAAAGTAAAAGCTTCTCTTTGTTTTTCCTACCCTTTAAATACCTGAAACCACTTCTTCCAATAAAATCTTTTTTTTTTTAATGTGGATGGTCAATAGAGGCAAGTAGACTGAGGAGGAAATAATGTGTGCCAAGGCCCAGTCCTCAGCTGTATAAGTTGGATGTTTGCTGTCTCTCAAATTTTTTTTAAATATATTTTTTGCTTTTTTTTTTTAAAGATACTTAGATTACAATAATGTTATATAAAAAATATAAGACAAGAAAAGGACATAAAAGGCATCCAGATTGGAAAAGAAGTAAAAATTTAATTATTTGCAGATGACATGATCCTATACATAGAAAGCCCTGAGAAATCGACAACAAGGCTTCTAGAACTTATAAAGGAGTTCAGTAATGTTGCAGGCTATAAGATCAATGCTCAAAAATCAGTAGCATTTCTGTACACCAATAACCAGCAAACTGAGGAGGAAATCAGGAAAAAAATACTATTTACAATAGTAAACAAAAGAATCAAATACCTAGGAATAAATTTAACTAAAGATGTAAAGGACTTATATACAGAAAACTACACAACACTGTTAAAGGAAATCAAAGAAGACTTAAATAAATGGAAAAATATTCCCTGTTCATGGATGGGAAGATTAAACATCATCACGATGTCTATCCTACCCAAACTAATCTACAGATTTAATGCAATCCCAATAAAAGTCAACACTATATTTTTTAAGGAACTGGAAAAATTAAACACAAAATATATTTGGAGAGCAAGAGGCCCCGAATTACCAAAGATATATTGAAAAAGAAAAATGAAGTTGGAGGTATCACATTACCTGACTTTAAAACATACTACAAAGCTACAGTGATCAAAACTGCGTGGTATTGGCACAAGGATAGACCTACTGACCAATGGAACCGGATTGAGAGTTCTGATATAGATTCTCGCATATACAGTCATCTGATATTTGACAAGGCCACGAAACCCACTCAGTTGGGAGAGAGTGGCCTCTTTAAAAAGTGGTGCTTGGAGAACTGGATATCCATATCCAAAAGAATGAGAGAAGATTACTATCTCACATCTTATACAAAAATCAACTCAAGGTGGATCAAAGATCTAAATATAAGAGCCAAAACTATAAAAACCTTGGAAGATAATGTAGGGAAGCATCTACAGGACCTTGTAATAGGAAATGGTTTCATGAACTTCACAGCCAAAGCACGAGCAGCAAAAGAAAAAAATTGATAAATGGGATCTCCTCAAAATTAAAAACTTCTGCACCTCTAAGGATGTTATTAAGAAAATAAAAAGGCAACCTACCCAATGGGAAAAAATATTCAAAAACCATATATCTGATAGGAGCCTAATATCCTGCATATATAAAGAAATCCTTCACCTCGAAAATAAAAGGACAAACAACCCATATAAAAAATGGGCAAGTGACCTGAAAAGACACTTCTCCAAGGAAGAAATACAAATGGCTAAAAAGCACATGAAAAAATGCTCAACATCACTTGCTATCAGGGAAATGCAAATCAAAACTACAATGAGATACCATCTTACACCCATCAGAATGGCAGCTATTAAAAAAACAGGAGACACTAAATGTTGGAGAGGATGTGGAGGAATAGGAACCCTCATCCACTGCTGGTGGGACTGCGGTATGGTCCAGCCACTGTGGAGGACAGTTTGGCGGTTCCTCAGAAAACTTGCAATAGATCTTCCGTATGATCCAGCAATTCCACTACTGGGTATATACCCAGAAGAACTGAAAACAAAAATACAAACAGATATATGCACACCAATGTTTATAGCGGCATTGTTCACCATTGCCAAAAGTTGGAATCAGCCCCGGTGCCCATCAACAGACGAATGGATAAGCAAAATGTGGCACATACATACAATGGAATATTACTCAGCGGTAAGAAGGAACAAAGTGCTAACACATGGAATAACGTGGATGAATCTTGAAGACCTTATGTTGAGTGAAGCAAGCCAGGCACTGAAGGATGAACAGTATATGACCTCACTGATCTGAACTGAGGAAAGTGAGCAGTCTCTGAGAACCATTGTCTGAAAGATAGGTTAACAAAGGAGAGTAAGAGAAGAGCAGGCTTTGAGCCATCTCCCATATGGACATAA